>JAKCPI010020557.1:0-15915 GCA_023213315.1 Euborellia annulipes
AAAAAGTGAGTCTTTCAAAATGGTCCCCCCCCTCCATGAGACGTAAAAATAAGCTTTTGAACAAAATCGACCAAAGCATACCAGTACTTTAATGATATACTTTTTCTGTTTTCTTTTTTCGATTTTCTCAAAATTCGAACTAACGATTTTGATTAAAATCCATAAATCAAGAAGTCAATCAGAATTCATATTGCAAAGAATACATAAATATTTCCTCATATATTTCCTATGAGAGAAATCGTAACTTCAGCAATTTTACAGGGAATTCGGGATGAAAATAATTTTCCTGTAATCTCAAGGTCATCTTTAAGCATATAACTATAACTATAAGGAGTAACTTTGCAGCCAGGAGATTAAATAAAAAAAAAATCTTTTATATAATATTTATTTGCCGACGTTTCGGTCCTCAATCAAACGTCCTTCGCCAGAGCAAATATTGTCAATTATACAGAATCTTAGGAATTTTAATATTCATTACAATCATATACAATTTCTTTTACTTTGATATGTACAAAAAATTATCCCTCGGGGTCTCTGATTCAATGATGAATAATTTTTTGTGCATATCAAAAGTAAAAAGAAATTGTATATTGTATAATCGACAATATTTGCTCTGATGAAGGTCGTGATTGACGACCGAAACGTCGGCAAATAAAAAGTAAATAAAAGTATGGGTGAGTTTATTTGTTGGTGGGCCAAGCGCAACCATAGCCTCCGGGAATCGAGCCCAGGATCTCCAGCTTTTCCGGGGCAACCGGATATTCGTTCTACACCCCATGATGATCCTGGGTGTGATTCCCGGTGGCCATGGAGTGCCAACAAACCTACATGATTAGTCTAATCAGAATCCAGATATTTATTAAATGTTAGTATAGATCTCGAAGTTTTAAATTTTAATTTTCTACATTTTTCATAATTTTTACTTGTCTTAACTATATATGTAAATAAATGGAATGTATTGGATTCATGTCAAAAATTCGATGTCGAGATAGATATACATGTTTTGAGGTCCCCTGAGTCCTAAAAAGTGAGTCCCGCAAAAAGGACTCTGTCTGTGTGTGTGATGCTTTTAATCATGAAGGAAATGAGCTACAAGGTTGAAATTTTATATTTAAGTTAGGTACCCTTCCGCACAGTTAAAATAACCTTTTGAACAAAATCTGCCAAAATGTACTAGTACTTTACTGATGTACTTTTCAAAATTCGCGCCAACGATTTTGATTAAAATTCATAAATCAACTATTATTTAGATGCTATTTTGATTATTGCATAACCGGCGGGCGTAACTTTAGTTATTTATGTTGAGATTACCTTTTTATTTTATTAAATATCAAAAAGGAAATATTTATTAGAGTTTCTTAATATTATTGAGGATATATATATTTTAAATATCACCTGTGTCCAATTTATTATTCCCTTTTATTTTTTTTTTGGTCGATTTCCGCTTTTCGGCGGAGGCGTGGGAGCCTTCTAAATTTTCTCTTTACACCCCCTTAAAAAGTAATAAAAAAATTTATATATATTTCAATATTTTTATCGTAAAAAGTGATATTAATATCAACTTATTCAATTTCTATTCAATATAAAAACATATTTCTCTTTGTGTAGTTATAAAATTATTTCTTTCCCAGTTATTACCTTATACGTGCATCTATAGAGAGACATAAAATATATATAATAAAATATCATACAATATCATGACATATAAACTTTTGAATCTTATTTACTGCCTATTCAAATGATACCTATTTGTTACCAAGCCCATTTGTGGTGCAAGCCCCTCCCACTCGCTCTTTGAAATTTAAAGAAGAAAAATGCATTAAAATTTTATAATGGAATTTTTTTTTTATGTAAATATTAATGAAATTTAAAATAAACATTAACATACAAAAAAAAAATAGAGCAAATGAGACGTCATTAATGTAGGTAATAAATAATTTAATGATTACTTGTATTAGCAAAAAAAAAATGCAGATTAAAATTTTTTGATTAATTTGAAATTATCAAAAAAATAAAAAACTGGTGTGGGTCGTCACACCAGATTTTTTTCGCCGATATATTAGAATTCAAGATGAAAAATTTGTTAGTATTTTTATTATCTGTCCTCTGAATTACAAGAGTAAAGTATACTTGAAACAATTTCAAGAGAAAAATGAGAATATACATTTTAAAGAGCATCTAAAAAATAATGATTTGAGAATTTTAATTAAAAGTATTGGAGTGTATTTTGAAAAAAATCACAAAAAACTAAAAAATTACATCAGTAAACTACTCGTACTCTTTGACTGATTTTGTTCAAAAGCTTCCTTTTACTTGGCATGGGACCATCCACCCTATAGCCCAGACCAGGCTCCTTCAGATTTTCATCTCTTTACTTTTAAAGACTTTTTGGTCGAAAAGAAATTCAAAAGTGATGAAGAAGAAAGAACTGAAAGAAGATGTTGCTACTCCTACGGCGGAGGAATCTGAATCCGGAATATAAAAAACTCTCACACGATATGACAAATGTTTGAATTTGTACAGTGATTATGTAGGGAAGTAGTTTAATGTATATTCTTTTCATTAAAACATGAATATATGCTAATATTTACTAGTTTTTCTTTTTATTCCCAAACGGATACTACTTTCCCTCGTAGTATGCCGACACCAAAAATCTGGTGTGATAAGCACATAACTTTCAATTACCGAAGGTAAAAGAAAGTTATGTGCTGTGCGACCAGTCACATCAGATTTTTAATTTATAAAAAGTTTTTTAAAATAATTGTAGATAATATTCTAAGGGAGCGGTTCCCAAACCTTTTTTGATATGCGGCCCACTTTTTACATTAAAAAAAAAACACTGAGACCCACAATATACAGGGTGTTTCAAAAAGGACTTTACAACTTTGAAATTCATATAAATTTATTTAGAGAACCCTCAGAGGTGATTGTAGTGTCAATTTGTAGAGAAACACATCAAGTTTTTTTTTTTTTTTTTTTAACTTCAAAGATGTTGTTCCTTTTGTTTATTTTGTACACATCCCATCGGTAGTCAATTTCTTTTCATATTCTATAGTTTGAGGTAAAAAAAAAAAAAAAAAATTAATGTATTTCTCTTTAACCAACACTTAAAACAGCTACACAGAGCTAGCACGCTCGGGTCCAGTGAAGACAGCCATCGATTAACGCTCAACTGCCGCTAGTGCTCGTGATAGTGCGATTCGGCACTAGCGAATTAGGTGAGTCAAAACTTGATGTGTTTCTCTACAAATTGACACTACATTCACCTCTCTAGGTTCTCTGAATAAATTTATATGAATTTTCAAAGTTGTAAAGTCTTTTTTGAAACACCTTATACAGATAGGCCTATATATAATTTTACATATAAATATATATATAATAATTTTTATTTTTCCTTAAACATCCGCTGCCCAGCTCCAATCAGCCCGCGGCCCACAGGTTGGGAACCGCTGTTCTAAGGGACTACCATTTTAAAGGAATCATTTTTATAGGAAAGTCTTGTATCATTATTTCAATTATCATAAATTTTTCTAAACCACTTAAATATTTTGAACATAAAAACGCTTTGGGGGTGACTCATTTTTTTTTTTATCATTTCAAAATCCATTTATTTTAAAACTTTAAAGTGAAATTGATATTCTGTTCGTGTTACCCCATTGGCTCCAGCCACAATTTAATAATGTGGTCGTTCGTGATTTCGGATTCCTTTGATAAACCACTAAGGGTAGAAGGTTCTGTGTGCATTTTTGTTCCACCGACAAGTCAACTAGTGCATTAGAGAGAGCCCAAGGCTTTTAAGTCAGCATCCTCCTCTGGACCAGCCCGCAATCCTCTTTGCCCGTCTGTCTGTCTGTCTGTCTCTTTTCCAAGGGGGTGCGAAAAATGCAACCCTCTTGGGAGAGAGGATTGCGGCGGGCGGACAAGAGATGAAATAAAAATTAGACTTTTTCTTTTGATTATTTCTCCATCAGAATTCCATTAAAAAAATTATAGGAAAAAAAATAAATAAATAAATATATATATTTTCGGGGAGAAAAATCTCTTTAAGCAAGTTTGATTAATGTTTTTCAAGGAACATATTCCTCCAATTGCGTGTTCCAAGGATTTTTGAAGAATATTTCGGTTATCATTTAGCATTTTTACGTTCTCTTACCTATACAGTGGCGTAAAGTACACCCCCGCAAACCCCCCCCGGGCCCTAGTAGGGCCTGCGGGCCGGGCCTGTCTAAAAAACTGTATCTTAACGAAGTGTCTGCATCAAATAAAGCAAAAAGAGAAACTACCGAGAGAGGGGGGAGGGGGGGGTTCACCCCATGCCCCGAGCCGGCAAATATTTGTCTTTGAGAGGACTTTCAGGGATAAACGGTATTTTAAAAATATTTTTGTGTATGGAGGAGGTGGATACTTAAAAATGAGGTTCGCCTCCCCCCCCCTCCCCGAAAATTTAATATACACCTCTGGTACATAATGTATATAAGCTACCTCTCGTAGTGACGCCCCAGCCCCCCGAACTATCTCGGTACGCCCCTGAAGAGAAAATTTTTAAATCTAGGCCTATAAATTTTTCTTCTTACTTAATTCATTTTGATTTTTTGTGATGTAAGTAGTAAGTTAGGCCTAAATAAATATACATTTCCTTCTAATTAACTATTATTGTTAAATTAAATATTTTTCATTTTGATTGTGTAATATAGAAATATACTGTACTTTAAAAAAAAAAAAACTTACTTATTTTTACTTGTAAATTATTCCCTTTAATAATGGGACCCAAAAAAAGATTGCAGGGGGGCAGCTAAAAAACATTACGCTACTGTACGTATATATAGAGAAAGTATTGGATTAATGTCAAAAAATGCGATATTTTGATGCAAATGTTTTGGGGTCTCTTGAGTGCAAAAAAGTGGGTCTCACAAAATGGTCTGTTTGGGAACAAAATATCTCAAGAACCAAAAGAGCTAGAAGGTTGAAATTTCATATTTAAGTTAAGTACACCGATGAGACGTATCACGAATCTTTTGAACAAAATCAGCCAAAGAGTACTAATACTTTACTGATGCACTTTTTCATTTATTTTTCTATTTCTCAAAATTCGCTTAACGATTTTGTTTAAATTTCATAAATCAATTATTTTTTTTAGATGCTCTTTAAGTTTGTTTTTTTATTCAAATTAGGCAGCCCCCATGAATATGCTTTTGAACAAAAGTACTAATACTTTGCTGATGTTCTTTTTGGATTTTCATCGATTTTCTCAAAATTCGCTCCAAAGATTTTGATTAAAAATTTATAAATCAATAATTTTTTAGATTTTTTTTTAAATTATATATTCCTGTTTTGCTTTCAAAACCACTTTACTCTTGTACTTTAAAGGAAAGATAGGTAACACAAAAAAAAAATGGCGTGACACAACTTTCAATTACCAAAGATAAATTGTGTGCTTTGCGACCAGTCACACCAGATTTTTTTAAATGCTAATGGCTCTGAAAGAATATCTATTTTTTAAGTTAATTCATATAAAAAAAAAAGAGGCTGGGAATATTTTCAAGACCTCCCTGTTGGTATAAATAGATCCAGTAGAGAGAAAGAAAGAGAAGTCTGACAGTCGACTTCCCATTAAGCCCTTATGAAATATACTCTTTGATAAAACGGAGGGGGGGGGGCCTAATTAAGTAAATACCCCAAGATTTTTGATTAAATTAACCGGAGATATTTGGTAAAAAATAAAATCTCTACGAATGGGAAGAAAACTTTTCTGTTTTTCTTCTCCTTTAAAGAGATAAGATTTTCGCAATTGACTGTTAAGAAGCCCCCGCCCTTTAAGGGACTAATTATCGAGAAGATAAGATCTGAAAAGGGAAAAGCCTGAGAGTTTGCAAATAGAATAAATATGAAGGCGAGTCATTCTGGGGAGGTAGAAGCAGCCCATCCATTATTGCCTTTATGGAAAATTAATAAGATTTATCGCCGGGTCTCGTGTGTGCGGTCCAGTAGAAAGCTTTAAGGGGGGGGGAAGGGCTGAAGTTTGATAAAGCAGCGATGGCCTTTGCAATAATAATGCCCCGGCAGACTGAAATATGTTTTAGGGGGATTTGTGTTTTGCGGTCGGGGGTTTATCCTACCTGAGCTCAAAATGAAACGTTCTTGTTGTTATATATATATAAAATATACACTAATTACATTTGACTGGTACGTAAGGCTCCCCCCCCCCCCATACACACACTAATTGTCATGAATAATCAGTTGGATTAAACCAAACACGTCTGAGAATTGTCATATACACCTTTTGTCCTTTCAATATGGACTCATTTCATTCAAATGAATTCACTTCCTAAATTAACATATCCTGTCCTGGTATATAATAGACGCAGTCAATCCGGATTTATTTGTCAATGGTGTGAAAAAATTAATAAAAGATTATGTATTTATAAATTCATTATGTATATATGTATATATATATAGACATCAAAGAAAGAAATTTATAAATGTCCCCGGAGGTGTGGTTTCAACTAATATTACACTCTGTGTCAAAAAAAAAAAAAAAAAAAAAAACACTTTGTTTCTTCTTAAGAAGACCTTTTCTAATGATACTGTAATTTATTAAACATTTGATATGAAATATTTTAGAAATTTCTAAGTAATTTTAACACAAATCCATACTATTTTTATAAATAATTACAATTTAAATGAAACAAAGAATTTTTTTTATTAACGTAAATTTAAAAAAAATTTTCATTTCAGTTTTTCTCTGATTGTTTTATTAGAAAATGCAATGAATACATAAATATACATTTCCTATGGGAGGAATCGTAACTTTACGAATTAATAACTCAAAAAATTATAGAAATTTCGGGATGAAAATAATTTTCCTGTAATCCCTAGAAGGTCCTCTTTAAGCATATAAAATTTCGGTTTCAAAATTCCAACAGGAAGCTGGTCAAACAGAGAGACAGACATTAGCGAATATATATATATAGAAATATTAATGCAACGTTTCGTTACAATCTTCTTCAACAAGATTTCCACACTCAAGCAGTAAAAATATAGAGAAAAGCCAATTTTTTTTTTATAATCATTTGTAATAAAAACTAAGACCTGAAGATGTTACTAAAACTGTAATCAAAACATTGTCAGAAAATTTATTGAAATGGCTATTCAATGAAGAATGGAGATTGGTGTGGTGATGATTGAATAAGAATCGCAATGACCAAGTCAGCTTGTAGAAGAAAAAAATTTTATACGACGTTTCGTGAACCCGCCGTTCCCATCTTCAGGAAGAAATCAATTTTATAATGTATACATTTAATGATTATCAACAATAAATAACTATCTATCGACTCTGTGACAAATATTTCGTCCTGAAGATGGGAGCGACGCTTTCTCGAAACGTCGATTTTTTTAAATTTCTCTTGGCTGCCTTGCTTATTGTGATCCTTATTTAATAAACAGCTACTTTTGTTTTTATTCATATTTATTCCACTATTTTATTTAATAGGAGCTGGTGTACAGTGAAGGACAATATTAAGTCCCACCCATTCTACTTGTGATTATTTCATTGTTTTATATATAATTTTAATGGGGGAAACTTTCATGGTCCAAACCTAGAAAATTTCCAATATTTTCATTTTCTTTTATAAAAACAATGAAATAATCACAAGTAGAATGGGTGGGACTTAATATTGTCCCTCACTGTACATAATTTTAGAAAATATTCGCTCTACCTTTTTTTTATTTTCTATTCAAAACGTTGACTTTTGCATATATATTGACTAGGAGATAATAATAAAGCTATCGGGGTTGTTCTTAATGTGTTGATGAGATTGATCTTCGGACCTTTTGACCCGAGCCCGGTGCTATTTGACTAGAATAGAGGGGTGGAAGTGGGACTGGAACTGTTCTTTACCGGATCTTACCCTTGTTTGCCTGCTTGCCTCTCTTGTCCGACCCCTCCTTTATTGATGTTAGGCGCCAGAGGCAATGGGGCTAAGGGGGTGTCAAGGGGGGATAATAAAACCACCACGACGGGGGGCCTGGAGAATCTCGTTTCCAAGGACTTCATCAGACCTGGATTGGCGCCAACGTCAGATACTTCAGTTTGCAAAAAAATAGTCGACTCGCTTGAATAATTTGACAAAGAATTTCTTTTTTTTTGTATTATCTAGCTATCTATAACTCTTCTGGTGGTCTCACTTCTATCCATTTATCAGGATAGTTTTATATTAGGAAGGTGATTTGCAAGGTCGCTTCCTCTATATATATATAAAGAAAGTATTGGATACATGTCAAAAATTTGATGTCGACATTTTGATGGACTAGTCCAAAAAGGGGGGTACCGCAAAATTGTCTATCTGTGAACTAATATATATATATAAATACATAATCTCATTTTGTCCTCAAAATTGTTTGAAGAGCCAATGTTAAATTCCTTTGGGGCAGCGGCGTAGCTAACCTTTGAGGGCGGAGGGGGCGAAGCTCAACTGGGGCGTCGTTTTTCGTTCGACCTTTTTTTTTTTTAGTATTCGAATCTCTTTCGGAGCATTTTTTTTGTAATTTTTCTCCTGTTTTGTGATATAAAATGAATTTATTATAAAATTACAAAAAAAAAGCCGGAGATTTTGGGGGAAAAAAAAAATTGGGGATGCGCGAGAGGCGCCAAAAGCTTGATTCGCCTTGGGCGGAGGGGGTAATCGCCCCCTTCGGCCCCACCTGAATAAGCTACTGCTATGGGGATTTGTATTAGTAGCGTAGCCAGGATTTCTGCTTGGGGGGGGGGGGGGCAAAAGTTTTATGAACACCCCCCAAGAAACTTAAATTGGAGAAATTCTTTTTTTTTATATAATATAAGAATTATAAATAAAAAAACAAATAAAATTAAATTTTCTCAACCTTCTCGATGAATTATGCTAATAAAGTTTTAGCATTTGAATTATTTAAAAATACTGAAATCATGGGCGGATACAAGGGGTGGGGGTAATTACCCCCCTCCCCCTCCGAGACTTGAGAAAATATATTTTTTAGGAAAAAAAATTGTATTTTTAATATAAAATTTTAAAAACTAATTGACAAAATTTTACAGATTCATCTTAAACGTTTTTTTTGACATTTTCGGAAAAAAACAAAATTCGGGATGAACTGACACTTTTTTTTAATTTTTTTTTTTTTATAAAAACTTTTGATTTTTTCTACAAATTCTCCGAAAATTTCAGAGTGGGATATTTCGCAGTTCTATTTTTTTTTATTTTTGAAAAAAAAAATATTTTTTTTCTCCGCTTATTTATCATGATGGTGCTCTTAAATTCATCCAGGACTGCCTGAGTTCTAGAAAATTGAAGAAAAATAATAATAATAATAGTTAGAGGTAATGAAAATCGAGAAAATTCCCTTTATCCTGAAAAAGATAGAAATTAGTTGTGTATTCAACTACTGAAGAATTTGAAGGTCAAAAGCTTTAGAAACATGGGCGTAACTAAGGGGGCCAGGCGCCTCCCCAGAAAGCCCTTGCCCCAAGAAAAATTAAAGGGGGGCCATGGGGACCAGCCATCCTCCGGAGGCCCTGAAAAGCCCCATATTTTCTCAATTTTTCTTGGGGCAAGGAGCTTTCGGGGAGGCCCGGCCCCCCCTGGCACCCCCTAGTTACGCCCATGTTTCTAAGCTTTTACTTGACGCTTCAAATTCTTCAGTAGTTGAATACACAACTAATTTCTATCTTTTTCAGGATAAATGGAATTTTCTCGATTTTCATCACCTCTAACTATTATTATTATTATTTTTCTTCAATTTTCTAGAATCTCAGGCAGTCCTGGAAGAATTTAAGAGCACCATCATGATAAATAAGCGAAGAAAAAAAAATTTTTTTTTTTCAAAAATAAAAAAAAAAATAGAACGCGAAATAATCCCACTCTGAAATTTTCAGAGAATTTGTAGAAAAAATCAAAGTTTTTTATAAAAAAAAAAAATTAAAAAAAAAGTGTCATTCATCCCGAAATTTTTGTTTTTTTCCGAAAATGTCAAAAAAAACGTTCAAGATGAATCTGTAAAATTTTGTCATATTTTTTTCTGAAAAGTACATTTAAAGACAAAAATTTCAAAAAAAATCGTCCCGATAAGTTAATTTTTGACAGTTTTACGGTTATTTGAAAAAAAAAAATCGGTTTTTTGAAAATGCTATAACTTTTTTTTGGCTGGGTCGAAAAATCTGAAAAAATTCTCAGACACGTTTTCAATAGGGTACAAAAAGATGACAAAGTTTCAGCCAAATCAAAAATGGTCGGGTTCAGAAGTGGTCGAGTTGGCGTGGAATGCCCCATATATATATATTGTCCAGGCATTCTTATTTAAGCCATTTGGTATCCTCCAAATGGCTTAAATAAAATCATCGGTCTGCCTGGGATCCGAACCCTCCACCCTTGGTATACAAGGTAAGGTGCGCTGCCAACTACACCAAGCCCAAGGGCAATTAAATTTTTAAAAATAAGTCAACTAGTCTCAACGATGAATTCTTTGGATTATATATTATTTTTTTATTTTTTTGAGGGATTAATTAATTTAACATGCAATAAACAAAAAAATCAGGCAAACGCCTCATAATAAATGTATCATAATGCATCATAATTATGAACTCTAGTTAACCCTTAAAGAAATAAAAACACAAACACTTTTAGGCTGAACGCACACCAATTGCGCAAAACGTTTTCGAACAAAACGTTTTGTCCAAGAGCAAAACATTTTGCTCTATGTCAACGCACACCGATTGAGCAAAATGCACAATGGCAAAACATTTTGTTCAATGATGTCGAATCATGTCCAAATGGGTTTTGTCTCTTCGGTGTGCGTTTACCCATGGAAAAACATTGAAAAAACAGTTTTAGGCAAAAACGTTTTTGCTCAATTGGTGTGCGTTCAGTCTTAGAAATAGAAAACTATTAATAAATAATCTTTCAATCACCAAAAATATTTGTGATATTCGAGAAAAGCGAATGGTGAAAAAAGAAAAATAAGAAGAAAATGCTGCTAATGTAGTTTCTTTATTGAATCAGCCCACGGCTAACGTTTCAGGTTTGGAGCCAACCCTGGCCCACCTTGAATATTATTGCAGCCCGCGAGTTTCATCACACTTTGACAAAATATTTTTATTTTATAATGAAGTGATAAAGGCAGCCAAAGTAAAATAAAGAAAAAAATATTTATTTGTACAAGTAACGTTGCTTTTAAACACATGCCATGTATGATATTAAAATCATTATTAAATCATTCAACAAACACATGATACATTATTAATGTTGTTAAATTTGTTTAATTACTACCATCTATAGCAATTGACACTTAGACTGTCCCGAGGATGAGCGCGACGAGAGCTCGAAACGTCGATAGTAAATATTTGTTTAACTTTTCCTTGGCTGTCTCCATTTCAAACATCTTTATTTAATATTATATTTGCCTCGAGCTTAGAGGGGCTTGGAAGCTCCTGTCATAGGTCTGACATTCGTCAGTTCACATGGCTTCTGGAGTGACCATCACTCAGCCAAGAGCGATAGCGACAAATAAAACACATATCACATGTCCTGATGAAGGCCGGAAGAATCGGCCTAAACGTCGACATTGTTGTTCAATAAAGCAAAAAAATTTTTTTCTTTATTTTGCTTTTGCTGCCTTTTATAAATTATACATTCAGCCACTACTCCTTGCATTTTATTTTTTTACTCCAAAAAATGTTTATAGAGTTCAAAACTAATATCGGGATATATAATTTTATATGCGGCCCGCTGAGCTGTGCTGCATTTCCAAAGTGGCCCGCAATATCATTTGGGTTGGCCACGCCTGGTTTAGACCATCAACAGAGCTAAGAAAAATATAGATTTTTTGTATATATTTATAATTATAATAGTTGTTAAGTGATTTTATAAAAAAACAGAATATCTGGGGCTGCGTCAAAATAATATATATATATATATGCATATATAATTTCTCAAAGACTTCATGTGAAAGAATGAGTCTTATGCACTTTTAATAACAAAATGCTATCTCTGGGAAAGTATACTTGCCTTTTTACACAGTCCTGTTTTCATATAAATCACTTAACAACTATTATAATTATAAATAAATAAATACAAATCACTGTAAATCGTTTTGATCTTCATTAAATATATATTTTTAGCTCTAATTATGGTACAGAGAAACCGCAACGTTAGCCGTGGGCTGATCTCAATAAATAAACTACATTGGCTGCTCTTTTTCTTTCTTCAACATATATTCCACAGTCATACATTCCCCTGTTACATATAGAGAAAAGTAAATATTTGTTCGTACCAAAGGGAGTCCTAAACCAGCACGGGCCCAATTGACAGCAGCTAATTTCTCTCGTAATACATCAGCCACTGGAGAAACCAAATTGGAGGCTGGAAAGAGACCCATCCGACAAGCTGGACATAAATATCCGGCAGCAGCTGTCGTCGGAGGCAAAGATCTTGCCATTCGATCCAGGCAAGACCAATGATATACATCTAAAAAAAAAAATAATAAATAAAATTAGTTGACTAATTGAACAAACTTTCTAAGAGGAGCGTTTGAAATTTTACAAAATAGACAAAATTATCAAGTTTCCTTAATTTGTCTATTATTGCAAAACGAGATTTTTTTCATTGTTAAAAATAGGAGACAAACAATCTTTGGAATTCTTTACTAGTGCTCGGCTTGTCTCTAAGCTCGGAATGGGCTTCAAATTCTCCTCCAAAAAACGTGGACGGCCCAGACTTTTACCATTATTCAGAGAAATTGTTTATTCCAACGATTTTTGTTGGAGTTCGAAAGTTAAACTTACTAAGAAATGCACGTTGCACAGTTACTCAACTCACGAATGGGAAAAAATCTTGTGATGACCGACTTGTGTGGTCATCTCACTTACAATTGATGCTTGTCGTATTAGACAATTTACAACATCCTCTTTCAAATATTAAGTATAATGCAGGATATATAGCCAAATGGAATTGTCTCTCTTAGAATCATACTGTATTTTAAATTCATTGGATGGTAAAATACTGTAGCAGTTATGAGGTTTAATTAAAATATAGAAAATAGGCCTTCTAAATAGGTAGTTTAATATCCAAATTAAGAATTTTGCATGTAAGCACTTAACCCAAGGTATATATTTTATGCTGCAAAAGGCCCTTATATTTATGTCTATCATTTTAATCGAAAAGATGATAATGTTTATTGGAAAGTATATATATATATATATATAAAAGAGATAATCGAAAATTGAAATTGTCTGCCTTTGATGGATCATATCATTTTTTTTATAGACATTCCGAACGGTAGAACGCCTGATTAAATAGTAATATATATATTAAAGAATGTGAGCTTTTCCAGATTGGCTTGAGGGTGCAGTTTTTTGTTATAGTGGTAGCTTCGAACAGGCTGTAGATGCTGGGTCAAAAATGTATCCACAAAATTTATCAACTTATTTTAGAGAAGTGGTAATATCGCTTGAACAGAATCATAGTGGCGAAAGTCGGAAAATTCAATTTTTGATTTGTTTGCCAAACGTTGTTAAAACTGTCTTCTCTTTTGAGTGCCAAAGTGGCGAAAATATATTTCCATTCTTTGCTATCAATTCTGCCCTATTCATTTGTGGCCCGGCTATTTAAAAGTATTTGTTTATAAAACTTTCAAACCTCTTTTCTCGAATTGTTTCGCCACTATGATTCCCAGCAGGCGATATGAAAAAATAATTTTTATACATCCTGAAGAGAGATCAGAAAAAGATGGAAGTTTTTAGAAGTTTGGATTTATAGAAAGATACTAATTATCAAGGATTCAGACAAGAAGGTATTAAAGAAGGTTGGAAAAGATGTTGTTTGCTCAAAAAATATTATTCAGAGAAAAAGGAACTGGAGCTGAGACGTTTTATGAAGTAACTGTTTTATGAATTAGAAGGAATCGTATAGTAAAGGAGGACAAAGATATAGAAAAATGATTGAGGAAGGGAAATGATTATGAAAGGAATTACGAGGCACGTCCATAAAAGGAATGTATGGATATGTAAAAGCAGAGAACTGATGATGATGAAAATGAAGAGAGATTGGTTCATCAAAGGCAGGTAATTTCAAGTCCCTTAAACAAATATTCTATACTAAATATATTGTGGACGTGGGTGTCCCATTATTCAAGTATATATATCTTGAACAAAGGTAAAACTTCCTCCGTCCCAAAGTATACATTTATTTAATATCCTTTGATTAATAAAATTTACTTAAGTTAATGAGTTTAAATCATAATATATACATACACTGTATATTTATGAAAATAATTTAAGGTTGTTGTTTTTTTTTTAACTGACAAGAACAAAAATGACAAAGTTTGATTTTAGCCACTTTTAAAAATATTAAGAATAAATTTTTTTAATCACTATAAACGGAATAAAATTCATTAGATTCTTTAAATTTCAATAATCAAAGGATTTTAAAGCAAATGTTATAAAGATAGATATTAATTTTATTGATATTAATATTCTTATATATATAAAATTTCTTGAGTTGAATGGCTGTAGATATTCAAATTAGAAACAGGAACGGGAGCCTTCTCAGGAACAGCAGTAAAAACGCTTTGCAATAGTTTTTCTTTGCTGTAAATACTAACGAATACATGTATAAACATGGAATTTATTCTTAAGTACCGATCAACTTGTACGAAATTTTGACAATTTTGCTTGCCCTGAGGATGATTGCGGCGTTTCTCGAAACGTCGGCAACGAAATATAGATTTTATTATTTATCCTGGCTGCTGTTCCTGAGAAGGCTCCCGTTCCTGTTTCTAATTTATATATATATATATATTTACAAACACAATCAAATGATCTCTTTGAAAATACAAGTTCATGTCCCTAGAAAGGCTAATCACGTGAAATGTCAAATGAATTTTGTGATTTTTACTTTTACTCACTATTTTCAATTGACCGAAAAGCATTTAATTTCAAAAATGCCTTGCAAATGACAAATATTATGTTAACCTTGAAGATGATTTAATAGGGAAGTTAATTATAAAACATGATTCATTTCAAGGATCAAATAATAATTTTTTGGGGTAAAAGAGCTCTGAATAAATATTACTTACGGTAACATGTGAGACGAACACATTTTTGACTTTCAAGATCTTTTGAACATAGTTCACAAATAGGATTGTAATCGCTGCTTTTTTAACCATTGTAGATATGACTGACAATACACTGAAAGATTCAAACATTAACATTATTGATTTATTAGATTAAAAGACAATGAGAATTAAATAAATACCTTGGGATGATTTGTAAACCATACAATATTCACAAATTGACTCTAGTTTCGAAGCAGAATTTGATTGGTGACGCGACGTTTACATACTTACAAAGACCCATTATTTGAAAAATCACATTCAATTATTAAATTAATTAATATTTATATACATATTAATTAAAATTATTATAAATGGTTGTTAAGCCACGTATATGAGAGACTGTCATGAGGGAATCAATGTCAAAAAGGCAAGCTGGCGCCGGTTTCAATGTTTACGAACATTGCCGAAGATCACGAAGTAAGGTAAAATCTAAAAAACTGGAGCCAGCACACAACTTTCTCTTCGAATCGAATGTTGTGTACTGTGCTTGTCACACCAGATTTTTGTGTCGACATGTATTTAGCTTCCGACAGTACGGTACATTCGATTTTTCCTGGGGGCTCACATCAGTCCCAAGCTTCTCTGAAATTTTAAAGATAATTCTTACATATTGCTTGACACGGGCCCCCTCCGCCAAATCATTTTTTTGTACTGATGATGACCAGGGGTGAAAGTGATGCTGAGGAATACATCGAATGCTGCTTTTTATATTCTCTGGTCCTTTCTTTCCTTTATACATGTACAGTGAGGGGGATGATATCAAGACCCACCCAT
>JAKCPI010020558.1:0-29533 GCA_023213315.1 Euborellia annulipes
ATAAATCGTAAAAAGCCAGAGAGAGATAAATACTATATGTTAAATAATAATTCAAATTTGGGCTTCTTGATGACGATTTCCCGCCTTCGCTCTGATTGGCCGAGCCGTATGAGACAACCTTGTCATCTATTAGCCTTGGTGATTACTTACATTAATCTTGATGTTTGTTACTTTCTTGTTCTTAAAGTCTTCAAAATTTTAGTCATTTTCTATTGGTGCTGTTCAAATTCAAAAACCTAAAAATAAAAAATGTTGAATTTTAGATGATATTCTTAGAAATGATTCAAATAGAACTATTTATACAGGTGTATAGGCCTATATATAAATAGATACAAATGGAAAATTAAAAATTCGATTAACCTCTTTGCAAAAAGAATTCCATTTAAGTATTAAATTTATTGATCTGCTCTTTTATCCTCTAGTTTACTTTGAAATTAAAATAATAAAAAGTGAAGAAAATAAAAAGGAAATAGAAATGATTGGAATTGAAGAAAAAAAAAAAGAGAAGGTAAAATTAATTAATAAAAATTAAAAAATCTGGTGTGACTGGCGCACAGCACACAACTTTCTCTTACCTTCGGTAATCGAAAGTTGTGTTCTGTGCTTGTCACACCAGATTTTTTGTGTCGACATGTATTTAGTTCCCGACAGTATGGAACATGAATTCAGATGTAAAATTTATAAGTATGGGAAAATATTTATATTTTGTTACCATGGCAACCATTTCTCCTATCCTTCCCTATGAAATACAAGAGTAAAGTGGTCTTCAGAAGATTTCAATCGCAAAATGAGAATATACATTTGAAAGAGCATCTAAAAAATAATTGATTTTTGAATTTTAAAAAAAATCGTTGGAGCAAATTTTGAGAAAATCGAAAAAAACTGAAAAAGTACATCAGTAAAGTACTAGTACTCTTTGGCCGATTTCGATTAAAAGCTTATTTTTCCGGTCCCGCGGGGTGTTTAACTTAATTATAAAATTTCAACCTCCTAGCTCAATTCCTTCATGCTTAAAATTGAACACACACACACCCACCCACCCACCCACCACACACACACACACAGACAGACCATGTCGCGAAAACCAGTTTTTTGGATTCAGGGGACCTCAAAACGTGAAGATCCATCAAAATCTCGACATCGAATTTTTGACATGAATCCAATACTTTCTCTCTATATATATATTACATATATACATAGGTAAGAGAAAGTAAAAATCAAAGTCATGAAATCTAAAACGAGGGATGATTGTTCAAAATCTAAATTTAAAATAAATTATTTAAAAAAAAAGATTATTTTTTATAATCAGTCCATGTTAAGGGAATGCACACATTTGACAAAAGATGAAAATAATAAAAAAACTATTAAAATTTATTATTTAATAAATCTATTAAACCATTTTAAATATATTAATAAAATAGGGAATAACTTTAAAAAGTCGAAAATACGAAATAAATGAGAAAATGAGATTGAATCATAACCAATTGGGGCAAATGACATTCAACGATAATCTCTATATATTTTAAGAGGCAATGAAATTTAATTTACAAATTAAATTAGTAGAAAATATCTAATTAAAACAAAAAAGGAGAAAGAAATGCAAATCAAATAATAAATACCTTATAAAATTGAGATAATTGTTAGCTGGACTTGACAGGTGCCCCTGACGCAGACACATGGAGATCAGAGCATGTCAAATCCTGTGAGCAGAGTTGGCAAGTTTTATCCCGCCGAGTAGCCCTATAATACACGGTTTTATACATGTAAAAAACTATCGCAGATAAAACTAGGCCGATGTATAAAAGGTATAAAACTGTAAAAAAACAATTCTCTCCTCCTGAAAAAACAGCTTAAAAGCTTTTCATAAATAAAGAATTATATATATCATGTGTTGGTCCATGAGGTAATTATGAAAAACATATAACTAAGTATTTATTAATTTAAATAAGCGAAAAATGTAGGTACCGCCGGGAGTTGCACCACGGATCTTGTCGATTTACGCTCAACATGCCCTACTGTTGGACCACAGTACGTATATAGTATAAGCGAGTGCGTACTGTGGTCCAACAGTAGGGCATGTTGAGCGTAAATCGACAAGATCCGTGGTGCAACTCCCGGCGGTACCTACATTTTTCGCTTATTTAAATTAATAAATACTTGGTTACAGTGGCGGATTAATGCAAGTTTGTCGGGGGGGGCGGTTTTTTTTTTTTTTTTTTATTTTTTTTATTTAAGGACTTTGTGGGCATCTATGGCCATTTATGCCCAATCGCACCGTATGAGTTAAGCATTAATTAACGCTAAAGAATACTTAACTTTCCAAATTTCGTTGTACCGCTTGCAAAGTCAAACTTAAAAGTCTAAATCTTTACTTAAATCTAAGCCCTTGATTTCGGGGGCTTAGCGTATGCTTAACCTAAAAAACAATTTTCTGTTAAATAAATGACATCTATTCCAGATTATATTGATAATATAATATTAATTAACTAATAATAATACATTTTTTGGATTCGATTTAGATTTTTTTTTTATAAAAAACATGAACAATATGAATTCTATTTTCGAAGATGATCTAAATATTATGGAAATAAAGGATTTTGGAACTTTTTGGAAATAATAAAATATGTAATATAAAATATATAGGTACCCCGTATATATATATTTTTTTTTATATTTTGCCAAGATATGCAGTTGAACTTGCATGTCTCTTGCAAGAGAATATAAAATAAAACTTCTTACTTGTCACACAGTATAATATAAGACAAAACGATATAGCCCTACTATAGGCTATACATGTTTAATTTATTTTAAAAAAATTTTACACTAACAACAGGACTCACCAATGAACTAATTATTATTAACATTGCGATTTTCTATTATATTTTTATATTTAAATATAATTTAATAGATAATTTTCTAAAGAGGTATAATTTGGTGTTCAATTTATTTCCTTATTTATTTAAATAAAAAAATTATAATCATGAAAATCAATATTTTGTTTTCTATTTTCATATTTTTCTGAAATTAATTAATATTTATAAACAATATGTAATTAATTTAATTTAAGAATATTCAAATAATAAACAAAATTATTATTATTAACATCTGTCAATTTTATCAAAAATCACCAGAATATCACTAAAATTTACAACGTTGCCATGTTGCACATTTATAAAATTCTTCTTTACTATTCCATGATTAAAATATTGCGGTTCAAAATAACAAGTTATTTAAGAGACGCTTTAGTTTAAGCACACTTAGTAAAGAGAGGCATAAATGTCAAACGGTGCGATTGGGCATTAGACCCCTTACCTATTTATTTAAATTGATTGGTAACAAATTCAATTGAAATTAAAGAGCGGAAATCATTAATTTCTTTAGATTACTAGTTTTTATAACGTTTTGAATTTCTTCTCGGGGGGGGGGCGATCGCCCCCCCTCGCCCCCCCCCTTTAATCCGCCCCTGCTTGGTTATATGCAGGGTTACCACGCGTCCTACTTTCGGTAGGACAGTCCTACAATCACAATGAATGTCCTACGTCCTACAATGAAGCCTAATGTGTCCTACTTTCAAAATAAAATATTAAGTTGGTTTTTATAAGTCTGTATAATCGATTTCTAAACGCCCGGATGAAAGAAATAAGTGTTCAGTAGAGTTAATCAAAGCGGAATTGCTTGTAAGCGTTAATTGTAAAGAAAATTGCGTACAATTTTATGAGAAAGTTCGAAACAACATTAAATTATTAAAATGCGCGAAGAGTGATGAAAAATATAAGTTCAGACATTGAATGTAGTCATTAAATAAATAACTTAAAATAAATTATCAATATCTTCACCTAAAAATGTATATGTCGTAGACAGATCGTGAAATTAGACAGTTCATGAACTGTCTAGACATTTCATGAACTGCAGCCAGATCGTGTAATGGTCAAATAGTTACATGATCTGGCTAAAAATTTTAGACAGTTCATGAAATGCAATTGGGCCTTAGACAGATCGTGTAATGCTCGAGAATTACATGAAATGTCTAAATTTTTTAGGCAGTTCATGAACTCCCTAACAGCTGTTTTGCCGATCGTGTACTGTTTGTAATTTAATGCAATAAATCTAAAAAAAAAATTTATTTTTTCGAAAATCAGAAAAAGGGCTTCTATAAGTTGTAGACATTTTAAATCGCTTTAATTTAAAAAAAATTGAGGTGATAGCTTCAAATTTGTGGCCGCTGGAATCTCCCCAAAATTAGAACCCCGAGACGCGCACCTTAACTCAAGATTTACAAAGTGAGGAAGATTTGGAAAATTTAGTAATCGATAATAATAATAATATTGAAAAAAAATTGACTTTTTTCGAGATCTTTATTTGCTTTACAAACAGTACACGATCGGCAAAACTGCTGTTAGGCAGTTCATGAACTGCCTAAAAAATTTAAACATTTCATGTAATTCTCGAGCATTACACGATCTGTCTAAGGCCCAATTGCATTTCATGAACTGTCTAAAATTTTTAGCCAGATCATGTAACTGTTTGACCATTACACGATCTAGCTGCAGTTCATGAAATGTCTAGACAGTTCATGAACTGTCTAATTTCACGATCTGTCTACGACATATATATATTGATATATATATGTCCATTTCCTATTGTCCTACATTGAGCATTTTAATATGTGGCAACCCTGGTTATATGTTTTTAAAAGCTTTTCATATTTTATAATGTTCTAAAGTATTGACGATGTTGTTTGCTTTTTATTTAGTGAATAATATAATCAAAATGTTAATAATTGAAAAATGAAATTTTATTTGAGCTTCCTTTCTCGTCGGGTTTGCGCATGCGCATCCAAGTTTTATACATTTTATACGTTTTATACGTTTAATACAAGTTTTATCCGCAATTTTTGTATAAAACTGCAAAATTGTGTATAAAACCCAACTCTGCCTGTGGAACATTTTTTTTTCGCGGAACCAAAAATTTAATTTTTTCCCGTCCGAAAAAATATTTTACCTTTTTTAGAGACGCCAATTTTTTGCCGCCCGTGGGACCGGAATTTGCCGCCGTGAAACCAAAGTTTGCCGCCGCGGAACATTTTTTTTTTCGCGGAACCAAAAATTTTTCCGTCAGAAAAATTAATTTACCTTTTTTTTAGAGACGCCAATTTTTTACCGCCCGCGGAACCAAAGTTTGCCGCCGCGGAACATTTTTTTTTTCGCGGAACCAAAAATTTTTCCGTCAGAAAAATTAATTTACCTTTTTTTTAGAGACGCCAATTTTTTGCCGCCCGCGGAACCTGAATTTGTCGCCGCGGAACACATTTTTTTTCGCGGAACCAAAATTTTTTCCCGTCCGAAAAAAATCGGTTTTTACTAACTTTCGAAAAAAAAACCGGTTTTTACCGAATTAGAGGTTCGTTACCGCGTTTTCGGTAAAAAAATTTTTACCGGTAAACCGGTTTACCGTCCAGCCCTACTTGATTGCCTATTTTTTTCCTTTTGTTATTAGAAGCAAATGAAGTATTCCTTCTCTTGGCGTACAAAAGTCTTTCTCCTAACATGGCTTCTCATATCCACCTCGCCGTCATTGATTTTTTTGCACTAATTCAATTAGCTTTTTCCGCTCTTGACATTTCAATTTCATTCCTCTTATTTGTCTGCCTCAATCCATCAAAAATCATTATAATTCCGTAAGTACAATCTGCATCTAGTAGGCTCTATGAGTAATACTATTAAATTGATTTTAATTGAAGAGGATTATCGTACAATAGGTTACAGGCAATAGACTCGCACAGCACACAACTTTCTCTTACCTTCGGTAATCGAAAGTTGTGTTCTGTGCTTGTCACACCAGATTTTTTTTATAAAATTTATAAACAGAAAAATATTTATATTTTGTTACCATGGCAACCATTTCTCCTATTTTCTCTATGAAGTACAAGAGTAAAGTAAAAGGGTTAGAGAAATACACTTAACTAATTATTTCGTCCTGAAAATAGGAGCGAAGCGGCCCGAAATAATATAAATTGTTTATTTTACTTCTACTGGCTGTAACTAATCCTCTTCAATCAGCCATTGATTTCTTTTTTTTGAACTTAAATAGGATTGATTACGTCTTCTTCTTCCTTGCCATGCTGCGGGGTCGGCACTCTTTCCGCTCCCTCTTATTTAATGTTGTCGTCACCAGCAGGCTCAGGAATATCTCCCTCTAAGTCGGTGAAGCCAAGTCATTATAAATGCTCCGTTTGTCGTCCCCATACAAATTTCCATTCATTTTTATGTTGCCTATCTTGCAAGCGAAATTGGGATTGGAAGATTTAAAAAAAAAAGGCTTAGCGGCGTCGCCAGTTTTTATTATATCATAAATTGAAATTGTTCAATGGATGAATAAATAATCAAGATTTTTCTTTGGTTATAGATCTTCATCATGTTCAACTTGTTTTTGATTTTATTTCTCTTCCTCCACTTGCCGACGTCACTTGTTGGCGAATGTGACGCAAAACGCGTCGAGTCACCTGCTGGAGCGATGGTTCTCATTGTTGACGGCAAATGTGATCCTTTGCGTGGCCACCAACAAACGCGTGGCGCTCAATTGGCCATCGAGGATGCCAATGAAGGGAAAACTAAACGTCTGCACGTGTCACTGGTGGGTGTCGTCGATGGATGCGATCCTCCAGCAATCGTCATCTCATCTCTGATCGAGGCTCTGGTCCAGGCGGGGCAGACTTGCTCGCACCCGCCTCCGTTTCTCGGTAATTTCCTTAATTAAAATATGAACTAGCCTGTATTTGGACCTTCTCCTCTAGTTAATGATATTTCCCAAGAAAAGCTTGTCTTTTTTTCTCCGTTTAAGGGGATTTTTTCCCTCTTAAGGCGGTCCAGGAGCGACGTCTAAACGTACTTAAAAAAAAAACTAGACTATTATAAGGAATTTTTCAATGCGGTTTTTTTTTTAATGAATTAAATTCATAAGAGATTATTGGGACATCGAGCTATAATTTGTTTAATGACTTATTAAAAAATTACCGTAATTAATTTTTTTGTTATCAAGCAAATACAAAAAAACAATCTGTCCAAATAATCTTTAATTTTTTTTAAATTTAAAAATGAATTTATTGTTATTATTATTGTTACATATTAATTAAGAAATTTTTAAAATAAGCTTAGATGATTTATTTAAAAACCAACTGTCAAATTAGTTCAGCATTCTTGCAATAGATGGCAGGCTAGTCTAACAGCCGATCCCCTTTTGGCCTATATTTATATATTTTTATGCTTTTATAAAAGATACATAATATCCCAGATAGCACAGTACGTCTTATGTACGTACATAAGACGCACAATTCGTCTTATGTACGTACATAAGGCGTACTGTGCTATCTGGGATATAATAACATTTATAAAGTATTTATTGTTAAAAGATCAATGAAAATCAAACAAATGCATTAAATATTATTAGCTACCATTCTGACATCTCTTGGCAAATTTTTGAATTACTTGATTTTTTGGGCATACTTTTTATGACACACAACGCCCTCTTAGCGGGAAAAACATGCGTAATCACTTCGCTCCTGTTCCGCTGGCGTGTTTAATTACTTGGCTCATAGATAAATCCAAATTTTTTGTAGCTGTTAGCGACACAAATACAAAAACCCGGCGATTGATTGATGGAGTTCTTGCAAATTTTGGACTTGTTCATTTAAACGCCATCCAAGACGGAGGATCCACGCCTTCTGATTCAATCACGCGATTTGAACCATCTGATTTAGCCAAGGTTTGTTTCCTCTCAAATAGACAGCTTTCGTTTATTAAATGTGATGTGATGTTCGAAATATGGTGTTATTGATAAACATCAAGAACCATAAACAATATCTTCTTAGATACGTAGGGCTTACAGCTGGTAATTCAATCAGGGTAGGTGAAAAGGAGAAAAAGAAATTCCGCAGCTAGTTGTATTTCATTATTTTATTTCCACCACGTTTACGTTTCGATCCCGGTTGTGATCATCCTCAGAACAGGTGGGCGTTTTGTATGTGTAGGCCATATTTGTAAATTTCAATCATATATTATATACAGAACCAGAGGCGTACCGAAGCAGTTGGAGGCCTGGGACGGCACTAGAAGAGGGTGCCCTATATTGAATTTTTTTTTTTTTTTTTTTGGGGGGGTAAACATTTTCCCCTGATCTCAAAAATTTTTCAAAAAAATATTTTACCTTTTTTTTTAGAGACGCCAAATTTTTGCCGCCCGCGGAATCTAACTTTGCCGCCGCGGAACATTTTTTTTTTTGCGGTATCTTTATTTTGCCACGATCTTAGATCCGACCCTGCCGGAAGGGCCCCGGGGCATCTCAAAGGGGTTATATGGGGCCTATGTCGGCTCGGGGCCTGGGGCGGGCCGCCCCCCCCCTCGGTACGCCACTGTACAGAACTCAAAGATAAATAAATACAAATAAATTATATTAGTTAAGATACAAATCAAGAGAAACGATGGTCACGTCGTAAGACAAATCTGAATTTATCTTTGAGTTCTATATATAATATATGATCGAAATTTACAAATATACACATTAGGGTGTCCCTTATATGGGCAAAAAAAATTTTTTTTTAAATACCGGAACGCATACCCTCTAATTTTTTTTTCAAGCTACTAAGCCTTACTTATATATGAAATTTTATTCACCTACGTTGATGTTAACCCGTGCCGACCTGCCCGCAAAGTTTTTGAAAATAGTCGTTTTTGAGTATCTCTTGATATATACCTAGATTATCGCAATTAAGTAAGTATTAGGTAGAAAATTAAGCAAAAACAAAAAAAAAAGACCTCAAAAGCCCTTTAGGGGTTTTTTGAAATTCGGACCTTAAGGGCCCAAAATCGACATTTTAGAAAAAAATGCATTTTTTAATTAAATTTTTGACTTTCTTTAATTACGTTTAAACGATATGAGATATCAATTAGCTCTCTTCGTTAAAAGTTTCTTTAAATAAATATCTCGAAAAGGTTTTCAGGGTTTTATGAAATTCGGATCCTAAACCTGTATTTTGGATAAAGTTTCTACCGTAGGCTCTAGTTGAAATATTTTGAAAATTAAAATATGAAAATAAAACACTCGGTTATTGGTTCCAAGTTATTTATTAATTATAAATCAACACTAATTAAGTATTTTGGCACTAATATTTATATTTAATAGTGGAAGACCATTATTTTTTTTTAAACTTTGAGTCTCTTGGGGCACCTCAAGATATGCTCGTATTAAGAAATAAAAATAGGGGGTAAATAGTCACATTATGGAACAACTTTTCCAGGGTAGCCCGTTTTGAAATTCGAAAAAAAAAAAAAATTTCGCTCCACCCTATTAGTCATATCCCAAGACGCCGCCCGTCAGGGCCTAGCGGAGGTTGGTTTGCCGAAGGCAACCCTACCGTCGCTAGTTCTTTCTATATTTCATTAAAAGCGATATTTCGGCGATGACAGCAAGACATCATGAGGCATATAAAAAATTATTTTTGAAACATTCTTTTTAACTGACCACTCTCTTCTCACGAATGTCCCTCTTTTTCGTTATATTATAAACCCACTGAAGAAGGAGTGCCAATAAGCCTCCCAAACATTTGGAAATATTACCTTATGTTTAATAAAAAATTGCTGAATTACCAAACAAACAGAGTACAACTGACAAATAGAGCGAGGGCGCGCAACTCTATCCGCACAGCTTGTATGGCCATGTTTCGGAGCTAGTCGGCACGGGTTGCAGTGCCCCAAATATGCTAAAATTTTATGTGTGAGTATTTTAGGGGCAAATGAAAAAAAACTAGGCCCTATGCGTTCCAAAATAAATACTTTGAAAAATAAGGGACACCCTAATACACATACAAAACACCCACCTGTTCTGAGGACGATCCCAACCGGGATCGAAACGTCAACGTGGTGGAAATAAAATAATGAAATACAACTAGCTGCGGAATTTCTTCTCCTTTTCACCTATCCTAAATATCTTCTTTTGCTGAATGGGTTGAAAAAAATAAAAAAAATCTGGTGTGACTGGTCGCACGGCACACTTACCCTTTGGCAAGAGAAAGTTGTGTACTGTGCTTGTCACACCAGATTTTTTGTGTTGAGATTAGTTATTGGGCGCAAGTTCTATTACTGGTAATCTACTGTAATAGAACTTGCGCTCACTGTGAAAAATTATTTTTTGCAAAAGGCACATAATATTAATTTGATGCACTGAGGATGGATCCGAAATATTTGCCAAATAAATTATTTTAATGTGGAAAACAACCGCTGGTGTATTTTATATTTTTATTTGGTTGGAGTTATGGAGAGTCGAAGCAAGCAACAGCGGCGTAACCAGCCTTTGAGGACGGGGGGGGGGGGGCGAAGCTTAACTAGGGAGCCGATTTTCCAGGGGGCTCCGCCCCTGGACCCCTTGCTCGCCTTCGGCGAGCAATTGCCCGCCTTCGGCGGGCAAATTTCTTGCATCCTGTAATTTCCTCAGCGAATTTGTTTATATTTACATGTTTTTTAATGACACCTGTATGACTTTGTTTTGATTTTTCTTTGCTTTTAAGAAAAATGTCGTTTTCTTCTGTGATTATTTCAAACACTATTCAGTTTTCGGAAAAATATCAAAGAATAAAAACTTTTTAAAATTGAGTATTTTATCATAATATGACAAAGAAATTGAAAATTTCGAAATTTCTAAAAAAAAAACTTATTAGGTAAAGTACTACTTCCAAGTGACGAATTTAATCCAAAAGTTTATAGAAATCTACAATTTTAGTGTAAGGAGCATATACCAAATTTCATCGATCAAGCTGCTTTGGTTTTTAAGCAATCGTGTTCACACACACACCCAGACGTAATTCCAAAAGAACATACGAGAAAGTCTCGGGGAAGTCAATCCCCCTATTTTTTTTTTTTTTTAACACACACTTTTTTCCCATTCACACTCACACACACACATGCACACAGTCTTTTCGGCAACTTAGGCCATATAAGACTTTGACTTTGACATTTGGTATTCAAATGGCTTAAATAAAATCATCGGACTGCCTGGGATTCGAACCCCCGATTAGAGCCCTGCACGGGTACGGGTTGGCCCGTTACCCGCCCGGCCCGCGGACTTGGCCGGGCGGGCTTTGGAGGCCATGAAAAAATTACGGGCGGGTAGCAAGTCTAAATAAACGGGTTCGGGCGGACGGGCATGCAAATGAAATTTTATTTAAAAATTGCTAGACATTCGTTCATTCATTCACTAAATCTCGGGCGGGAATGGGCGGGTTTGAAAAAATTCCGGGCGAGCTCGGGCGGGCCTGAAGAATGGTAAAAGCCCTTTCATTTTCAGAAAAATCGATAAAAACTGAAAAACTACATCAGTAAAATTCTAGTACTTTTTGGCCGATTTTGATTAAAAGCTTATTTTCACGGTCCCGGGGGGTGTTTAACTTAAATATAACATTTCAGTCTCATAGCTCAATTCCTTCATGCCTAAAAAAATTTTGAATTCCAAAAAATTAAATATTAAGGCTTATACGAATCCTGAGTAAATCTCCACAGCCTTAAAACATCAAATTAAGGCTTATATATTGCAAAATAAAAAAAATTTTAATTATAAAGCCTCTATATACGTTATTTAATATATTTGGAATTAAATTCATTTAAAATAGTACAATTCAAGTTGTAATATAATTTTAAAAGAAAACAATCAATTGTTTAAGACAATCGATGAAAAGAATATGATAAAATCACATTCGCTGGGCTATATCTTAGAGGCTGTAGGGCGCCTATGCCGGTTTCGGGGGGCGCCAAGGGCTCGATGCGCCTGGGGCGGGGGGCTCGAGCCCCCCTCGCCCCCCCCCCTGGTTACGCCACTGGCAAGCAAGACTCACTGCAAAAAATCACTCAGCACATGCGCATTTGCCTTTTGTTTTTCGTTAATTTTCGTTATTAAATTCGAGATGATCTCTGTTTGCTTGTTTTTCCAGACTCTGGTTGCACTTGTGAAACGCTTGGGCTGGCGATCCCTCTCTTTGTTGCATAGCAATGACACCATTAGTAATCAAGACGCTCGCTTTTTTGAGACTTTTGCACTACAAAATGGAATCTGTATTTTTGGTCCTCATCAAGAAATTGCTATTAGTCAAGGTACGCGAACGAATCATCTCTTCTCTACCTAAATGACAACAAAAATGCAATTGACATTGCAGTGGTTATAATAAGCCAAGAAGCCAAGGCAGTGGCGGATCTTTTGGAGAGTCTCTCTTTGCAGCCGGCTCATGTCCTCATTGCAGTCGGCAGAGTGGGTCTCCTATCCAAAATGCGGCAACTCCACCATCAGCTTTGTGCTGCCAGGCATTGTTCTTTGATTGTCCTCCAGCCGATCAGTGAACAAATGCAACGCGTTCGTCTTGACAGCGAATTCCTCAGCGAATGGAAATACCTGGCTGACCAAGGCAAGCTCAATAGCTTTTTATTTACAAAGAATTCCATCCAAATTAATTTTCTCATTTAACTAAGTAAGACAAAACGAGCAAGATAACAAAAATGGTTAAATATCTAAATCAGTTATTAAGCCGCCACAAAGCGTCTAATTAGAGCGCATTTTCTTGAATTCTCGTTTATAACTTTGTAAACTTATGACTCGACCCTCGAGGTTCACAAGTCACCT
Source organism: Euborellia annulipes (assembly GCA_023213315.1). NCBI lineage: Eukaryota > Metazoa > Arthropoda > Insecta > Dermaptera > Anisolabididae > Euborellia > Euborellia annulipes. Next base: position 12,658 of record JAKCPI010020558.1, read on the forward strand.
CCGTACGAGGATTTTCTATGTTATCTTATCGAATTAAAATCTGGTCTATGAAGTTATTTTTGTTGTTATCTGCTTCGACTTATTTGTATTTATATATTATATTTGCTGAACCTTTCGGGATGGAAGGGAAGGTTTATAAGAAATGTCAGTAATTTGAATTCTATAGACATCTATATATAACGTAAAGGGATAACTGTATAAATAAAAAATAAGAATTTTTTTTTATGTATCTTTTCTCTCTTATATTTCAATCAGCTCATAGTGTACAGTTTGTAGAATTTCTGAACCTCCGTTGAGGTTCTCCTCTTGCCGAACATGATACCTTTGTATTTGAGATGTTTATTGAAAGGTTGTTAAAAAGGATTTTATTCAAATTTATTAGTTAGAGTTTTATTTTTTTTGAAAGCAATAATATTCAAAAGAAAAATTATTTTGAGTTAAAAGAATTTATAGGATGAGTTCATTTACAACTATCCCAAAAGCGATAAATTGTTTGTTTGAGCATATATATTTATATGTATAATTTTTTTTATGTTAAATGCAAAGACTAAAAATCTTTATTCGATAAAAAATTTGATTTGTTTAAAACGGTATATTTTAATTTTTCTATTTGTTATTTCGGTTGCCGCAGCATCAATGATTTAAAACAATTATTAAAAATTTTGTGTAAGCGTTTGTGTATTTTTTATTTGTTTCTCTTTCTCCAAATTCTTCCACAAAGATAAATACTATTTTTTATTATTCTTCCTCCTACTTTCACAACAATCTCCTTCTCTACTTTCCACGAAGATCTACTTATATAAATTAAAACTTCTCACTTCTCCTGCTTTCCACAAAGATTTATTTTTATTACTTTACTTCTCCGGCTTCCACAAAGGTTTATTTTTATTATTTAAAAGAAAATTTTTTTTTTTTTATTTTAAACGGTACACTTTTTTTTTTTTTTTTTTTTATTATTTAAAAATCATCGATCAGCTGTTAGCTTAAGAGAAACAAATAGAAAAAAATTGATAAAGAAATTAATAAATTATTTTTAATTATTAATTACTAATACATATAAATATAAATTTATTTTCAGAATCACACATGGATTCCCGGAATAGGATCAAAGACATGAATCTTCAAAATTCTATAAAATTTTAATAAAAAAATTGTATTTCGATTTTCTAATCAATAAAAGATTTAATATTATTTTCATAAATTATTGTTTTATTCTTTTGAATACTCTTCTCTTCATTTCTTATCTACTAAATTAAAAATTTATTATTATCATTTAAACAAAATTTATAGTTTGGAATTCCATTATAAAAAATATCATAAAAAAAATGTTTAGTTTTGATTGTATCTAATTGTTAATAAATGCAAAATTAGATATGGATTAGATAGTATTATAATTTTTTTCAAATCGAAAAATAGTTTATTCATGAGCTTTGCTCATCTTCACGTGGAATTAGAATAAAAATTATTTAAATTTTATCTAAGCGCTTTTCAGAATATTTCTCTGATTTATTTATTTTTTTTTTTTATATTATTTTTGAAAGAATTCTCAAAATAAAATAAGATGATTCTTATCTGTTCAGATGATGATGCCGATGGCAATTCTTCAACGTTACAGAGTTCCTTGCAGGTCAAAACAGATTCCGGACCATCCACCCTCGAGATGATGTTCACAGATGTCTAAGATCTTGACATGCAATCACAGTCTTGCAGTGAATTGCACAAAAGCCAATTTGGGGCTTGTAATAAATGGCCAGATGCAGTTTTTTATAGAGAGCTCAATGGATTCAAACATGTGTTAGGCAGCCATTTTTACTTTCTCTTACCTATGTATATATGTAATATATATATAGAGAGAAAGTATTGGATTCATGTCAAAAATTCGATGTCGAGATTTTGATGGATCTTCACGTTTTGAGGTCCCCTGAATCCAAAAAAGTGGTTTTCGCGACATGGTCTGTCTGTGGGTGGGTGGGTGGGTGGGTGGGTGGGTGGGTGGGTGGGTGGGTGTGTGGGTGTGTCTGTGTTCAATTTTAAGCATGAAGGAATTGAGCTATGAGGCTGAAATTTTATATTTAAGTTAATCACCCCCCGGGACCGGAAAAATAAGCTTTTAATCAAAATCGCCCAAAGACTACTAGTACTTTACTGATGTACTTTTTCAGTTTTTTTCGATTTTCTCAAAATTCGCTCTAACGATTTTGATTAAAATTCAAAAATCAATTATTTTTTAGATGCTCTTTCAAATGTATATTCTCGTTTTGCCCTCAAAATTGTTTGAAGCACACTTTACTCTTGTGCTTCATAGGAAAGATAGGAGAAATGGTTGCCATGGTAACAAAATATAAATATTTTCCCATACTTATAAATTTTACATCTGAATTCAAATATTCCCTACTACCGGGAACTAAATACATGTCGACACAAAAAATCTGGTGTGACAAGCACAGAACACAACTTTCGATTACCGAAGGTAAGAGAAAGTTGTGTGCTGTGCGCAGGGCACACCAGATTTTTCAATATTGCCTTCTTCTCCGTCTTCTTCAATTTCCTTTATCTTTGCGCAGGCGGAGTAAGATTCACTCGCCGCGCGCAGCGCCACTTTCTTCAAGTTTAGTTTGAAAAGTTTAAATAGTAATTCTTTTTTTTTTTTTATTATAAATCAGAGGTCTTTCTTAAATTATTTAATTTATTTAATATATATATATAGATATTCTTTTTTTCATTTTAGTTATATGAAACATGTCAATTTGACAAAAAATAAACAGATTAATTATTTTTCAAACTTATTCGGTTTTTGTGGAAGGAGGTGCCATCTCACATACAAAAATAAAGTTAATTTACTATTGAGCTGAGAGAACCCAAATAAAAAAAGATAAATTTATTATTATAAAATTTATTAAAATTAAAAATAAAGAAATGGTTGATTTTAGCATATATCGTTACAACTTCTTTGGAGCCCTCGGGTTTGGTGTGGTTGGTAGCGCACCTACCTTGTATACCAAGGGTCGAGGGTTCGGATCCCAGGCAGGCTTTGGATACTAAATGGTCATGGGCGTAACTAGAGAATTTGGCTGGGGAGGGCCAAGGGACCACCCATCCTCGCTGGGGGCCTGAAAAGCCCCATATTTTCTCAATTTTTCTTGGAGCAGGGAGCTTTCTGGCCCTCCCCTTCACCCCCTAATTACGCCCATGCAAATGGCTTAAATAAGAATGCCTGGACCCCAATATATAGGTATATATTCATATCTTATAAAGTTTTATATGACCGAAAAGACTGTGCGAATGAGTGTGTGAATGGGAAAAAAGTGTGAGTGTTTTGTTGGGGTTGCGAGACCAAAGGTCAAAAATCCCGAAAGAGTTAGCCTGAGCAAAATTGTTTAATTTAGAAATTATATTTTTGGTCTATTCAGCTAAATTAAATAAAATAAAATTGCAAATTCATACATTCGAATGGAAAACACGTCCGACCTAACCCTTTCGGTGACTCATGAATTTTGGTCTCGCATAAATACGAATCGACGACCCGGAGCCCGGGTTATAAAGAAAGTTATTCTAAAGGCCACTTCACACGGAGAGTTTTTAAATTGCAGTGAAGTCAATTTGACGTCACTGCAATTTGAGCCAGTAGTGTTTGCACCAGGGGCGTATATAGAAATTTTTTTCGGGGGGCCCGAACTCAAAAATTTTTCTGCGGAAATTTTTTTTTTAAGAAACTATATTTTTTCACACGAAATTTTTTGCGGAACATTTTTTTTATTGCGGAACCAAAGTTGTCCATCCTGCGGAAAAATTTGTTGCGCTGATGTCTGTATATCCCTATATATGTATATGTGTTTGGGAAATTTGCGGGGGGGGGGCCCGGGCCCCTCGGCCCCCCCCATAAATACGCCCCTGGTTTGCACTCACACGAGACGTGCAGGCAGCGAAGCCGAAGCTTGTTCGTCTATTTGGATAAAACGTAAGCTGTCAAATTCAAATAACCTCACTTTTTGGTTAAAGTCAGCCATGTTGGATGACTTGAAAAATCCGACTCTGTGATTGGTCCACGCATGCGTTTGGAAAATTGCATGCGAAAAAATAGAACATGCTCTATTAGCCAAAATCGCATGCAATCAGTCGCTAGGGTCATAAATGACGTCGTAACGCATGCGATATGGCAAAAAAACCCTCCGTGTGAAGTGGCCTTAAGTTATTTATTTACTGATTTGAGTCAACACTTAATGTCAATATTTCGAAACGAATGTTTTGTGGCTTATGACTATCTCCTTCTAAGCCCTTCAATTATAACAAAATACTAAGAAATTTTATAAAATTATTTCGTTGTACTGTGAACACCTCTGCAATGCGATTCTCTTAAATGATTAGCCTGAACGCCTGGAGAGTAGGCATCCGATGCTACTTAGGCGCGATGCCTGGCAGCGAAGGGAAGGCGACAGAAGAAAGAGGATCAATAAATACACTCAGAGAATAAAAAAAATCAGATTTTTTTTTACTGTCACATTGAAACACAAATAAATGTGTTAATTTCAAGGGGAACAGTGAAAAAATCTCATATTTTTTCAAGTGCAAAGACATTTGCTCTTTTCTGTCGGAATCTTGACATGCCTTTTTAAATTCTACCAGATTTTGATCAAATTTTGTATTCTCTCTCTCTCTGGCTTCACAACAATAATTTGATTTTGTTTTTTGTTTTATAGAATTAGCTTCAGTAAGCGATCTCTCCTTGGATCCGATAATCCAAGCCTCTCGGCTTCTTTCTACCGCCTATCAACTTGGAATCCGATATTGCCAAAATCGGCCGGGCTGTCTCACCAGTCTCTCAACTAACAGAACCCAATGGCGACAATTTCTCAACGATATTGTTATTTATGAGAAAGAACAACAACAACAACAGTTTGGAAGACGAAGACAAAGACGAATTAATTCAATTAGAGAGAAATATTATACTGTGATGATCTCAATAGATAAACAACAAAATCAAATTCTCCATGTGAGTTGAAGTGTGACCTTCAAAAAATTTAACTTTAATTGGACCCTGTTACGCATTAGTGTGTCAAGCGCCAGCTACCGACGATTTGAGAAAATTAACATTAAAGTTTTTTTTTTTGATTGGAATATATATAATTTTTCTTGTCAATTTTCCAAGTAACATTATTAAATATAAATTTTTTTAGGACATATTTCATAAAAAATACTATTAATTATAGCATTTGAAACAATATTCCGTGCTTAACACAATTGTTAATTTTTTGGCGCTTGACACACTATTGCATAACAGGGTCCAATTAATAACTTGCCTATAGGCTGTAATATTGCTTGCTCTTCTATTCATCGTTTTGAACGACATTTGTCGGTATTCATACTACAGCTTAGAGAAGTGAAACGTGTACGCCTACTCAAAATTTACATTCACGATAAGATATTGTTTAATTGAGTTGACAATCTCTTTTGAACTGATTTAAATGTGTTTAGTCTAGTCATGTGAAATTTGTTGGCCTAAATCGGAGTGGAGAGAGTGCAGGGAGGGGGAGGGATGAACCCGAACTTGCCCTAAAGAAAAGAAGTGAACAAGTTACTTTTTTGACAGGAGAAGGAGCAGGTGCAGCCAAAAAATAAAAGCCTCCGATTTAATACAAATCAATGTGACGTTTCGGGTGAATTTTATTTACCCATCTTCAGTCCTTCAAAAAGTCCTTAAAAGTAAATACTTCTCACTAAATAAATACGATGCCTACATCGCCAGAACATATGATACATAAATTTACATGTATCGCCCTATTGACCAACTCCGGGACTTTTAACAATTTTGAAAGACTGAAGATGGGTAAATAAAATTCACCCGAAACGTCTCATTGAATTGTATTAAATCGGAGGCTTTTATTTTTTGGCTGCACCTGCTCTTTCTCCTGTCTATGGAAAAACAGCCACCGACTTCATTGAAGTTCCTCTTTTTTTATGTCTTTTTCGGCATCCTTATTTATTCAAATGCTCAATATAATTTTGTCAAACTTAGAACAACTCAACTGTTAGAACAAGGTGCAGAGTAGGAAAACCGAATTATGTAACCTCCTCGGCTAGACGCGGGCGGCGCAGCTAGTTTATTTATTTATAATTCTCTCTCTCTTTTCAGTCATTTGTGACAGAGCACAGGCACTGGACTGATTGAAATTCACGGCACCGTTGGGAATAAAATTGCACGCTAGGGGCACCCTTCCTTGAATTAAAAAAAAATTAAGTTCAATATGTAAATTTATTGAAATTTTATATAATAACATACAGAATAGAGTAAACTTTACTACAGACACTGAGTAAAAAAAATACATAAACATATATCGGATACTCGTATAACCGAATTATAATTATATATCCCCATATGCGGTGCATGTGACTAATTAAATTGACTTATTTTATTTCGAGCCCTTACTTTTTTTTGTTTATCTCAATACCTCGCGGCACCCCTTAGCCAATCAGGCGGCACCCTTGGGGGGCCAGCGATCTAGAGAGTAATAAAATAATGGCCATAAAGTGGATTTGAGCTCGAGTTGTCTTCAACAACTTTAATCCTTGGCTGATCGTCATCTCTTAATATTGAAATTAGCTATTCAATTTAAAATAAAGAAAGAAAGAAAATGTAAAAGTTTGCAGCCAGGGTTTTTATTAAGAATTCATATTCACTTGCTAAGATGTTTCTACTTCAGTATTTGAATCATCATCAGAGATAGAAAATAATTCAATAGAGAATATCTTAGCTTCTTGTCTCTATTTAAAATTAAAATAGTTACTGTTATTTAATTTGTAACAATTACTTGAAGGAATTCCTACCACCTTAATTGTAGGCCTATATACACTTTGATGATGATCCAAACTCTGGGATCGAAACTATACTGACTCTCTTGTGACACTACTCATGTATCTATCTACTCGTGCCCCCCCCCCCCCCTCAAAAAGAATTTTTGTTTTCGTTTCAGGTGGGGGACATTTGGGCCCAAGGCCATTATACATCGATTCCAGAGAATTTCCATTTGCCAAGAACAATCAATGATCTGGAGAATGAGATGTGCGATCGGATGCTGTTGGTCCATTCAGCTAAGAGTTTCAATTCACACCAAGCTGAGGAGTCGTTTTATATGCTCGTTGGACTTGTTGCCGGTAACATTTGTTTTCTTTTAACAAAAACTTGTTTATTAATAGAATTGGAAAACTGAATACGTTTAGGCTAAGATTTCGAAAAAAAATATGGTGGGACTGGTCGTACAGCACACAACTTTCTCTTACATTCGGTAATCGAAAGTTGTATTCTGTGCTTGTCACACCAGATTTTTTTTGTGTTAAGGGGGTTCAGGAGCGACGTCTAAACAACGTACATTAAAAAAACTAGATTATTATAAGGAATTTTCAATGCGGTTTTTTTTTTAAATCAATTAAATTCTTAAGAGATTATTGGGACATGGAGGTATAATTTTTTTTAATGACTTATTAAAAAATTATCGTAATTAATTTTTTTGTTATCAAGCAAATACAAAAAAACAATCTGTCCCAATAATCTTTAATTTTTTTAAATTTAAAAATGAATTTATTGTTATTACACATATTAATTAAGAAATTATTAAAATAAGCTAGATGATTTATTTAAAAATCAACTGTCAAATTAGTTCAGCATTCTTGCAATAGATGGCAGGCTAGTCTAACAGCCGATATAGTATTAGCCTATATCTGGCTATATTTATATATTTTTATGCTTTTATAAAAGATACATAATATATAATAACATTTATAAAGTATTTATTGTTAAAAGATCAATGAAAATCAACCAAATGCATTAAATATTATTAGCTACCATTCTGACATCTCTTGGCAAATTTTTGAATTACTTGATTTTTTGGGCTCACTTTTTATGACCACACTACGCCATCTTATCGGGAAACCTTCGCTCCCGTTCCGCCTTAATCGCCATTGACAATATGATAAATTTCCATTTGCAGGCGCGGGCAGTTGCATGATTGCAGCCATTGGCGGATGCTCTTTGGTTTTATTTAAAAATTTTCGTCCAAAAGAAGAAGCAAAATCCTCCATTCGTCGTCAAAGGCCGGATTCTTGCTCGATTGTCTCCGTCGAATCCATTTCTCTTACTATTTAATCTAAATCCCTAAAAAGTGATTATTATAAGGTCCATAAGTTTACCAGATGTGCCGCTTAATAATGATCAATTTTTTTTGAGAGCAGTTTTTATTTATTCCCTACTTTTTTCATGTTATTTTTTTGCTGTGACAGTATCTTTCAAAACACTATTGAACTATCGATTAATCAGTGTGCATATCATATCTGGTTCCGGGATCTCCGAGCATTTTAAATTTTAAAAAAATCTGGTGTGACTGGCGCACAGCACACAACTTTCTCTTACCTTCGGTAATCGAGAGTTGTGTTCTGTGCTTGTCACACCAGATTTTCGTGTCGACATATATTTAGTTCCCGACAGTACGGAACATTTGAATTCAGATGTAAAATTTAAAGTGTGGGAAAATATTTATATTTTGTTACCATGGCAACCATTTTTCCTATCTTTCCTATGGAATACAAGAGTAAAGTAGTCTTCAGAAGATTTCAATGACAAAATGAGAATATACATTTTAAAGAGAATCTAAAAAATAATTGATTTATGAATTTAAAAAAAAATCGTTAGAGCGAATTTTGAGAAAATCGAAAAAAACTGAAAAACTACATCAGTAAAGTACTAGTACTCTTTGGCCGATTTTGATTAAAAGCTTATTTTTCCGGTCCCGGGGGGTGTTTAACTTAAATATAAAATTTCAGCCTCATAGCTCAATTCCTTCATGCTTAAAATTGAACCACAGACACACAGACAGACCATGTCGCGAAAACCACTTTTTTGGATTCAGGGGACCTCAAAACGTGAAGATCCATCAAAATCTCGACATCGAATTTTTTGACATGAATCCAATACTTTCTCTCTATATATATATTACATATATACATAGGTAAGAGAAAGTAAAAAGTATATCAGTAAAGTGCTAGTAGTCGAAGGTCTCCCAAAGATAAAATCTACCTTAATTTCATGTTGGTACCGGAAATAGTATATAGCTAAAATTTGAAATAAATCAGAGGGAATTGTAGAGAAAATTGAAAAAAACTAAAAAAAAGTCAGTAAAGTATTAGTACCCGAATTTTCGCAAAGATGCGACCTAGCGTGAATTCCCTCGTCAAAGAAACCTGCCGCCTCTGTTGACAACCACTCTGACGGCGCGCTGTGTACCTGCAACTGTCGGCCACGTGGTCATTTAAAATGCTTCTGCCCATCGAAAGTCCCGCCGATTGCGAAGTTGGGAACAAATTGATCATCCACCCAGATCTAGCGCCCAGCGACTGCCACATGTTTCTTCATTTGAAGAAAACACCTGGGCGGCGTGCGCCACGACGACGATGACGAAATCAAAACGGCCAGGTCAGAGTGGTTGTCAACACAGACGGCAGGTTTCTTTGACGAGGGAATTCAAAAAAGTAAAACTAGTTAGACGATATGACAAGTGCCTCAATAATGGTGGAAATTATGTAGAAAAGTAGTTTAAGGTACTGGCTCTCAGGTGAAAATAAAATTATTTAAAAATATTTGCTCGTTATTTTTTTATTACAAAAATGGTACTTACTTAAAAAACACGCCTCGTACTATATTTGAAAAAAATCTTTAAAACCATACGCGGCACGCAAAGCTTTTTCTGTTAAATCAAAAGAAAAACGCGAGGGAATATCAGCGAATTCTTTCGGAGACCTATAGCAAAGCTGCTCTAACGATTCGACGTCGCCGACAAGAGCGCTCAGGAGAGCAGAATCGGTCAATGCGGAGCGGCGCTACTTTCAACAAATGATCAATTTGAATCAAGCATTGATTGCAAAACGTCCGGGATTGGCCAGAAGACATGATCAGACAATCTTGCAGAATGACATCGCTCTCGACCTCTCAACCTACACCACAAAAGTCGTCAAGGATTTCATTGCTGCACTTGGATGGGACATCGTTAAAATCAAGGCCTGTTTTCTGCCCGAATTATTTAATTTTCATTTTTATGCGGACGTTTCGGGGAAAAATTCTAACAATGGAACAATTTATCTAAATAAAACGATTCTCAGTTGAAGAATTTATTGTAATTTACAATAATTAACATTTTTAGGATGCCCTTGACCCGTGGCTCAGAGAGAAGACACTCCCGGGCTCCCGGGTTCGCTTCCCGTCCCAAGCGATTTGACTACAAATCTTTTGAAATAATAAATAGGGATCATCATTTGAAGAAGAGACCTCCGAGCAGCAAGTAAATGATAACATTTTGTACATATCAAAGTTAAAAAAGAAATTGTGTTTAATTGCAATGAATAATAAGATACCTAAGATCGTTAGTATAATTAACAATATTTGCCCTGATGAAGGTCGTGATTGGCGACCGAAACGTCGGCAAATAAAAATTAAATAAAAGATTTTTTTATTTAATCTCCTGGCGCAAAGTCCCTGCGAATCCTGAATAGGGATCTAAATTGCCTTAGATGCGGAAAAATACCTTTAAAAAAAAATTTTTTTGGTATAATAGACTAAATAAGAAAAAATTTTAAAATTCTATTTATATAATAAAATAAAGAATTATCTCAAAACATTATTTTTCTTTAGCTGTGGTGCAGTGCTTATCTATTTGGGATTCTCGTTCCGATCCCATCGTCTTCATGTAAAGATTACAATAAACAAATTTGCCATCAAAAGTAAGAGTTTTTATTATAGTGAGTGATCCATATCCTTATTTTTGCACTTTTACGTTTTTTTTTTTTGTTTTTTTGCAAAAATATTGAAATTTTTGTAAAACTGACAAGAGCAGAAAAGACACCTAACAAAAAGAAACAAAAATCGCCAAAAAAAAAAAAAAAAAAACGACGCCTTTTTAAAAAAACCTGGGTTTTTTCCAACCCTGCTTTTAGGGGGTTCACGCCCTACCTCAGCTAGTTAATTAATAAAATAAAAATTTTATTTTAATAATTTATGTGCCTCCATCTGCAACTTGCCAGAAGCAGACCAATCTTCTATATATATAATAATTCGCACGCTCCATTTAGGCAACTTTCCGATGGAATTTTATATGCATAAAGAGGACCTTCTCGGGATTACAGGAAAATTATTTTCATCCCCAAAATTCCTATAACTTTTTGAGTTATTAATTCTTAAAGTTATGATTTTCCACATCGGAAATGTATGGGTCGTTTTGATAACTTACCTACCCCAACATTAAAATAGCCTCCCTATCGGGAAATACATGGTGTTTGTCCTTCAGCATTAAAATAGCTGTTTGTCCTTCAGCATTAAAATAGCTGAAGGACAAACACCATGTATTTCCCCATAGGGAGGCTATTTTAATGTTGGGGTAGGTAAGTTATCAAAACGACCCATAGAGAAATATTTATGTATTCTTTTCATTTGTGTATTCCATGAATGTAAACAAATCCTCAAGCAGGCACTGGATTGGAATGGAATAATAATAATTTTCTTTTCTACCAGATGGCTTAAATAGAAATGCCTGAACCCCAAATACATATATAAATTACAACGGTTATCGTAAAAGTCTTAAATGGCCAGAGCTGCCGAAAAGACTGTGTGAATGTGTGTGTGAGTGTGAGTGTGAATGAGAAAAAAGTGTGAATGTTTTTTTATAAAAAAAAAAAAAAAAAAAATTTTCTTTTCGGCCCCCGAGTTTGGCGTAGTAGGTAGCGTGCCTACCTCCTATACCAAACGTCGCGGGTTCGGACCCAGGCAGTCCGATGATTTTATTTAAGCCATTTGGATACCAGATGGCTTAAATAGAAATGCCTGAACCCCAAATACATATATAAATTACAACGGTTATCGTTTAAAGTCTTAAATGGCCTAAGTTGCCGAAAAGACAGTGTGAATATGTGTGTAAATGAGAAAAAAGTGTGAATGTAAAAAAAAAAAAAAAGAAGAAAAGGCGAGGGTCCGCCGCAGGAGGGCCCGAGCCAGCTGGAGGGGGTCCAGGGGGGCATTGCGGCTAGTTGTGTAATATTTTACCAACTGTTTTCATATCCTCCACCCCGCCGAAGGCCGCCTTTGCAGCTAGTAATATATAAAATCTCTCGTGAATTATTTTAAATATTTCATACTTATAAACTTTTCATTTTGAATCATGCTTTATCAATTATGAATTTTTTTTTTTATTTTTGTTATATCATAAGAATTTTTTAATCGAAAAATAGAAAGTCGATTAATCAAAATTAAATTTTTTTTTTTTTTTAATCTGATAACGAGAGGAGGTAAAAAGGGAGGCGATGCGGGATTGGCGAGTGAATTGCCTTCTTCTCGGCGTTAAGTCAAGATGAACTTCAATTTGTTCCTCTTCTTTTTTTAATATTTGCATCTTGATTGATGCTGCCATATTCATTTGCAATACTAAACAGGTACGTAAATAACTCTGCGTTGCAAGAAGGCTGGATTTTGTTGTGTCGAGATATATTTATTTTCCCATAGCATCTTGCATTTTAAATGTTGACTGCTTGAAATAAACTATGGTTATTTTTCAAAATTTTAATCTCATATTTGGACATTTTATACACAATATAGAATGCAAAATTTCATAAGAATTGGAAACATTTTTTTTTTTTTAAATGTGTAAAAGGTTTCACAGAGGATCCCCTTTTGAATCGAAATTTACATGCAAATCTCCATATTGACTCTATGGAAGGAAGAGCCGGAAAATGAATTCGAAAAATCTGAAATACATCAGTAAAGGTATTTCATACAATTTTAACGAAAAATTTAACTGAGATAATTTTTAAAGAGAATCTAAAAAAATAAATGATTTATGAATTTTAATCAAAATCGTTAAAACTCAGGGGCCCACATCTTGTGGGTACGTGGATGGTGACCACGAGCTGCCCTAGCTGGGACTGGCAGTATTTATGTTCTTTTTTATGTCAGTCTCTTCCCTTTTATATATTCAACAGGCGTCAGACCGTGCAACGGACCGACCTGTTCTATTCCTTCCCGGTCGCAAAAACCCATTCCACGCCGATCCGCACCGCGGGATTAAGGCGAAGAAAGAAGAATCAAAATCGTTAGAGCCGATTTTGAGAAATTCGAAAAAAAAAACTGAAAAAGTACATCACCAAAGTACTAATACTTTTTAGGCAATTTTGTTCAAAAGCTTCGTGTCACGTGCCAGAGGGATGCCTAAGGGAGCGTACAAGTATTACGTAACGCAATTTGGGGGGGGGGTCTCGTAAAACCATGCGTTACAAGGGGGGGAGGGGGGGTTGAACAACGCGTTACGTAATTGGTATTTTAGTGATTTTCCGGTACTTTGCGCAACATAATTGTGACTTTTAGATAAAAATGGCCACTTAAGCGTTACGTAACGTTTAGGGGGGTCAAAAAATTGCGTTACGATCCCTAACTTAAATATAAAATTTCAAGCTCGTAGCTCATTTCGTTCTTGTGATATTTTGTGTTTTTGTTTCAGTGTTTACCTCCCCGTTTGAAACGCTCCGAGTCTGAAGAGAAGCCCGCAGATTCCGAATGGATTAATGGCCTTTTTAAAAAACTCCTCAACACTTCTGACTTTATTCCAATTTCACTACGAAATAAAACATTGAAATTTGAAATTTTACAAGAATCATTAACAAGAACAACGCATGAACGATTAAAGAAGCGCGAAGCGTCAACGAAACCTTTTTATGAATTCAAAACGAAGAATTGGGAAGAAAGGGAATACGAATACCCTATTCTAATGCCTGAGAGGAAATCCAAAATAAGAAACGACGAAAGGAACAAGAATTCAACAATCAGCGTGAATGTGGATGTCAATTCGGGAACGGAGAGGATTCGAGCGCCAAGTAGCCAAGGGGGTCAAAACTCGCGGGTTTACATTCGAGTTGACGTCCCGTGCAATTCCCAAAGCGATCACAAACTACCAGCAGACAGGTAAAAAGGCAGAGAGCCAGTTGCTTCACTCCTAATTATGGTAACTAGCTATCTCTCGGATAAGCTGCTTTCAGTTTTTTTAGTTATTGCTTAATCATATGATTAAATAAAAGTCCAGATCGTAGTTAGTTAGCTAAGACCCAAAGGCTTAGCTATAGGGACGGGGCTGTATTTCTAAATAGGCTGAAAAAGGCAACAAATTCAGTTGCGGCAGATGGCCAATTTATTAAATTGTTAATACGAAGAAAAGGAAGGGGAAAAAATTTCGTTTTCGGGGCGGCAAAAGGACTTTTAGCCTATAGGCGGCATACTTGAAATCCAACTAGCTGCATTACTTTCTCCTACTTCCATTATTAAAATAACTAGCCGCTCGGCCCGCTTTCGGCAGTCTTATTTAGAGATACAAGTCCTCTGTACAAGTGGGGGTTCCTGAGGTGTTTCTCGGAGGGGGGGGATTCTGGTATGACTCGTCGCACTCTATTTTTTTCTTAATTTCGGTAATTTAAAGGCGCATTCTGTACTTGTTTGCCAGAATATAAATACAAATCAAATTTTTAAGTATTAATTTTTAAAATTTTACATTAAAAATAAATTTTTTTTTTCAAATCTCGGGGGGGGGGTAATTACCCCCTTTACTCCCCCCTGTATCCACCCTTGTCTCTGTATATACAGCGGCAGAATGTCCTTCTATCTGTCTGTCTTTATTCAATTCGAGTCCCATCCCCAGGGCCGCAGACAGACTTGACGGGCCCCGGGGCTACATAATAAAATAATACGCCCCCCCACTCTTAGTTTTTTTAGTATGTAAAAAGCTATTGTGCCAACAATTTTTACACAGTTTTTGAAACAGTTATACATAGCTTACAATATTTATTTAAATAAAAAATTTATTTCAAAATTTTTCAAAATTTCCCTAAACATAGGGTTACCATAATTTATTCAGGCCAGACCTTGACAGAGGACTTCCGGGGGGGTCTGGGGGTGTGGAAAAAAATTTTTTGAAAAATAGAGACTGAAATCTGCGTTATTAGCTATCCTGAGACGTGAAAAATATTGTCAAACTTGCTTTGAGCTTAAAAAGCCCGAGCCCCTCAAGTAAAATTTTCAAGAAAATGATTTTTTTTTTTATTGAAATTTTAAGCGCTTAAAGGGCCCGGGCCCCTTCAGGAGAAAAATTTCAAGAAATGATTTTTTTTTTAATTGAAATTTTAACCATGGAAATTATTTTTTATTAGAATTTTAAGGTTGGAGCGCAAGGGGCCCGGCCCCCGGGGATATATCCCCCCTGCCCTCCCCCTGTCTGCGGCCCTGCCTATCCCCGATCTCTCTAATAAAAAAAAATCCAATGGGCAAATTCTGGAATTTTTTGCGCCTCCCCTTTTTGAGGAATTTGGTAATTTTTCTTGGACTTTTCATAATGTCCTCTAAAGGACATTTCAAAATTACAACGGGAAGTTGCTCAAACAGAGCGTGACAAACGGACTGGAGGGGCAGCCAGACACTCGGCTATTATTTATATTGGTAACAATAATGTTATTTTTGTATTTTTTTTTGTTTTAGCGCCGAACAAATTGGTGAAGTTGTTCGTGAATGGTTGGAAGAAAGATATCGGAACCGAGAAATTATATCTGCAAGACACAATTAATTCGTTTTTTTTTTTTTTTTGGGAAATAAATAAGAAAAATGTGTAAATTAAAATTTTTATATATACAGTATAAATAGAATTTTAATCGTGAGATTGAACTTTTTATTTATTTCAATTGAATTTGCTCTTACCCAATTGGTTAGAGATGGGGTCTCTAAAGAGTGAGGAGAGGGTGGGTTCGTGCGAGAACTGGGTTCAAATTTTTGATAATTTGCGAGCGAGCCCCTTTTTTATTTCAGGTTTTAAGTTTGCTTTTTATATAGCAGCGCATTCGACGCCATACACTGCCTCTTTTTTTATACAAATTCCTCCTAGAAGATGAGAACATAAGAACGAGCAAGAAAATAAATTTTGATATTGTGATTATCTCAGTGGCGGATTGATGCAATTTTTGTCGGGGGGGGGGGGCGGTTTTTTTTTTTTTTTTTTTTTTATTTTTTTTTATTTAAGGACTTTGTGGGCATCTATGGCCATTTAGACCCCTTTCCTATTTATTTAAATTGATTGGTAACAAATTCAATTGAAATTAAAGCCCGAAAATCATAATTTCTTTAGATTACTAGTTTTTATAACATTGTGGATTTCTTCTCGGGGGGCGCCCCCCCCCCCCCCCCCCCCTTTCTCCCCCCCTGGGATTATCTATAAATTACACAGGGCAGCGAAAATGGTTATGTGATTGAACCAATCCATTTCAGACATGCGGAAAGTGAATATTAATAATTTACACGCTCTCTAAAATCAAAAGAATATTTAATTTAAAATTAATTATCATTTATATGTATGATCTGTGCTTAAAACATGTAAATCCATCAAAATCTCGACATCGAATTTTTGGAATCATCAAGTTATTGAACCAACCCTTAGTTTAAGATTCCAACAAGTGATTGAATCAACTTTTTTATATGAAAAATTCTCCCCTTGTCTTTCTATCACATCTCAAAAAGGAAAATATTGTATTAACCTCGGAATTTTAAAATTTTATTTACTAACCCATCCTCTCTATCCCCTTTTAAAGTGCGTTTATTTTGGCGATTCTGATTATTAATTTATTGAACAAGTCATCTATGCACAGATCAGATTGATTCAGTAACAAAGGTTGGTTCAATGAACGAAAATTCATTTCCCACAAATATGGCGGTAGGAAATGTCAAAATTTCTTTTAACAAATATGGAAAGCTTTAAAATAACAAAAAGGTTATAATAATTTATTTTCAAATTCATAAAACAAAAATGTTAAATTTATTATA
>JAKCPI010020559.1:0-18054 GCA_023213315.1 Euborellia annulipes
TAAAAATATAAAATTAATTAATCACATCTGTTCATTATATATAATTGGTTTAAATTTGTTAAAAGTTGTAGTTACATACCTTAATAACTAAAGAATCTATTTTGAAATTGTATAATACACCTTGTCATATACTGGACAGTTATTATGTCCATAATGGCTATAAATATATATGGTTTTTAGGATTTAAAAGAAACCTTATTCAATTAGTTACATTTCGAAGGTATTTATAAAAATTTGACTTTTTGTAAATCATAATGTTCATATCGAAATGTAACTAATTGAATAAGGTTTCTTTTAGATCCTAAAAACCATATATATTTTATAGCCATTAAGGACATAATAACTGTCCAGTATATGACAAGGTGTATTATACAATTTCAAAATAGATTCTTTAGTTATTAAGGTCAACTTTTAACAAATTTAAACCAATTACATATAATGAACAGATGTGATTAATTAATTTTATATTTTTAACTTTTTTCAAAATATTTTAAATTGTGTATTAATAATATTATACTGTATTTATAAAAAAATGCTAATCAAAATGTTGTAAAACCAAATATTAAAAATTTGAATGTAATATTAAAAAATTATAGGTCCTGAGGATGATGAATGCATCGAAACTGATACTTGTACAAGGCAGTTGACCAATAATAACTAAATTTAAAATAGAAACAATGTTTTTATAATTTTTTTGACCAACCATCCGTCTTAGGCGAAGAAGCTGCAAAGTCAATTTAAGTAACTATTTTTATATCATAATATTAATTTGCTCTATCCTTGCCTCCATAATAGTTTGAATGTATTGTATAAAAACATAAAGACAAAATCACAGCTCCGATGATGGTTCAAACCCGAACCGAAACGTCAGCAAGTGATTAAGAATTTTTATTAAAATTAAATGAAATAAATTTAGCTGCATTCTTCTTTGGGATTTATTCCTTATCATCTTGAACATAATACTACAGCTATAACAAATATTCAATCTCTCAAAGTAAAATATATTTACCTTTTTGTTTTTTTCTTAACTCGTAGGTTCATCAAATACTGGTTTCTTCTTTAAAAGCTTTAATATATTAATTGGAGGTTTAACTAAAAAAAAGTTGATATATAAACTGACATTACATTTCTTTGAATTAGATTGAAAGATGGTAAAGTTGCAAACAAATATTTTTTTATTATTTTTATAGGTCATTTTGATAACTTACCTACCCCAACATAAAAATAGAAGTTGAAGGACAAACTTTGCTATTCCGCCCATAGGATTTACATTGAAACAGGGCCGGAACTAGGAGATTTTTTAGGAGGGGCAAAATTTAATTTGACGCCCCCCTCCTTAAAATTTTCTATACAAAATTCATATCATTTTACCTTTTTTTTAGTAAATCTTACTTTAATTGCCGCCCCCTGATATCTGCCGCCCGGGGCACACGCACCCACTGCCCCCCCCCTAGATCCGGCCCTGCATTGAAACGCTTTTAAATCAGGCTAATTAGCTTATAAATTTTAATTTTTTTAGCTATTTGATTAAATATTATTCATGTGCTATATGTTATAAAACCTAATATTAAAAATTTGAATGTAATATTAAATTATAGGTCCTGAGGATGATGAATGCATCGAAACTGATACTTGTACAAGGCAGTTGACCAATAATAACTAAATTTAAAATAGAAACAATGTTTTTATAATTTTTTTGACCAACCATCCGTCTACGGCGAAGAAGCTGCAAAGTCAATTTAATTAAATATTATTATGTAATAGGATCATTAGATTTAAGCTGCTTTCCATTCAAGTTTTCAAGCCCTAGGGCTTGGTGACTTGAGGCGCCTCTGGGCGCCTCAAAGCAGCTATGAATGGAACGTGTTAATTTACCATTCATCTGCCTTGAGAAGCGGGTAATATAAATATTAAAATTGCACTAAAGTACACCCTAAAATTTTCTGGCTGTCATTTAAATCTTCACGTCTTTTCACATTTTAAATATAAATATAATATTTAAACATGGATAATTTTATTGAAAATGAATTGATTTTAAAGCTAAGTTCCTATAAATAAACAAATATTAGTTATACTTACATGCAAATAAATCATTAATTTTAAAATTTGATGAGCAAGTTTATTAATCCTTGATCAAAATCAAAAGATAATTTTATTATTTTCATATAAATTTTTATTCAGGGCATTTTTATGGCTAACCACTTTGTGTAAGTACACTTGTTTTGGCTAAAACAGCCATAAAAATACTTTAAATAAATTATAGGCTATATATATATACATGAAAATAACAGTCACTTTAACCAAGGATAAATCTACTTCCTCATCAAATTGAAACAGATACTATAGACTTTAATCAACCAATTGAATTGATTTAATCCTTTGTTTTATTAAAGAAATAGTTTTTCTTATTCATCTTTAATCCTATATGTAAATAATGTAAATATATATATATTTTGATAAAATAATAATACCAATATTATGATTTTTTTTTTTATTCAAAACATTGTAAAATGATACAAAAACAAAAAAAAAAGAAAGTTCGCTTTATGTTGTCTTTTGCTTTCCTGTAGCTTTTTAATAAGCTATTCCATTTATTTTGTACTGCTACTGCAGTTACTTCGTAATGCCTGCTTGTTAAATCATTTGCAACATGTTGAAAGACTTGTTTTCGTTTTCTTTGATGGTTTAAATCATCAAAATGCATACCTGTCATGAATTAGAATAAATAAAATCTGAGAAAATTACACATACACATTTCTGAATGGAAATAAACATTAAGAGAAATATAATTAATCGAAAGAAAAAAGACAGTATACATACCCATTGACTTTATCAATTTTATGATTTCATCATATTTCCAAACTTTATTTTTCATATTTTCTTCGATTTTTTAATTGAGGTTTTTGATTTTTTTAAATAATTTTATAAATAATATGACAAAAAATATCAAAAATATTTGACAGCATCCAACATAACCCTACTTAGGCTCGAAGCCCAAGTTGATTTGCTTGGGCTTCAGGGGGGAAAGGAAGCGGTTTCTAGGCGCCTCAAGTCTTCGAGCCTAAGTTGAAAGTAACAGTAGGCTCCAAACCCTCAGCTGCTGTGAGCAGTCTAGAAAGGTGAATGGAAAGCAGCTTTATATAGGTGCTTATTTATCCATAAACAAGTTTAATTTCATGTGATTTAAAGGTAGAACAATTTTGTTAGGTTATGGTAAAAATTTCTAATTTATCTATTTTTGTCCTTATTTAATATCTTTTGGATAATCTGTCTGTTAATAGCTATTAAAAAATAAATAAAGACAAGGAAGGATGGGTTTTTATAAAATTACAACAGGAAATACCTGATATAATGTTTGTATTTATTTATTATATGTACATTTACCTTATAAAGATCTATGAAATAATGTGTTAAAACATATAATTATTATTTTTATAGGCCTATATTATTTTAATATATAGAGATTAATATAAATATTAATTTAGTTTATCTGTTTTTTTAATCCCAGGAGTTTATTTTGCCTTCCTTCAGGTATATATGAGAATCTATCAGAGTAACTAAAAAAAAAAAAAAAACAAGTAATTAAGTAATTAAAATTTTAAAGCAGAAATGTAAATTATTTCGAAAATAATGAATAATTGCAATGAATGAATGGAAATATATATAGGTAAATGTAGAATGGGTGGTTGAATCATATTTGAAATAAGAAAAGTAAACATACCTTTAAACCCTTCCTTTGCTGTTCATATCGCTGTCTTTTTTATTTAAATATGTTTAATACTTAGCTTCTCGCACCGGAGTCCCGGGTTCGCTTCCCATCCCAAGCGAGAAAAATTTATTTCATTTGATTTGACTACAAATCATTTGAAATAAATAGGGATGGGGTCTAAATGGCCTTAGATGCCGAGAAGGACCTTAAAAAAAAAAAAAAAAAAAAAAAATGTTTAATACTTAGATTATATCCGTTTATTTTAATTATAACACATATTCAAGCACTATTCAAGCCAGGAGAGACCCACTTGTCACTTGTGAGATGTTTCACCTTTGTTGATTATCCTAAATAATGTTTTGAATCATTATATGAAACAAAATAGATATTTTTATTTGTTATTTACCTGAGATAAAGTGTTTAAAGTGTATTTGAACTTCGTTTCAGTCAAATTTCTTGTTTTTTATTGAGCATAACCTCTGACACTGACAGTTGATTCAACTTATTTTATGTTTAAAATTTAATTCTGTAAAGAATCTGTACTTCTCTTGATATCCTTTACGAGCACAATTGATAATATTACAAAATTTGGCATCTTTGAGTATTTGGAGAGCCTAAATAACTCAAAAACAAACATCTTCTATACTATTATATAAAAGACAATCTCTGTCTGTCTGTCTGTCTGTCTGTCTGTCTGTCTGTCTGTCTGTCTGTCTGTCTGTCTGTCTGTCTGTCTGTCTGTCTGTCTGTCTGTCTGTCTGTCTGTCTGTCTGTCTGTCTGTCTGTCTGTCTGTCTGTCTGTCTGTCTGTCTGTCTGTCTGTCTGTCTGTCTGTCTGTCTGTCTGTCTGTCTGTCTGTCTGTCTGTCTGTCTGTCTGTCTGTCTGTCTGTCTGTCTGTCTGTCTGTCTGTCTGTCTGTCTGTCTGTCTGTCTGTCTGTCTGTCTGTCTGTCTGTCTGTCTGTCTGTCTGTCTGTCTGTCTGTCTGTCTGTCTGTCTGTCTGTCTGTCTGTCTGTCTGTCTGTCTGTCTGTCTGTCTGTCTGTCTGTCTGTCTGTCTGTCTGTCTGTCTGTCTGTCTGTCTGTCTGTCTGTCTGTCTGTCTGTCTGTCTGTCTGTCTGTCTGTCTGTCTGTCTGTCTGTCTGTCTGTCTGTCTGTCTGTCTGTCTGTCTGTCTGTCTGTCTGTCTGTCTGTCTGTCTGTCTGTCTGTCTGTCTGTCTGTCTGTCTGTCTGTCTGTCTGTCTGTCTGTCTGTCTGTCTGTCTGTCTGTCTGTCTGTCTGTCTGTCTGTCTGTCTGTCTGTCTGTCTGTCTGTCTGTCTGTCTGTCTGTCTGTCTGTCTGTCTGTCTGTCTGTCTGTCTGTCTGTCTGTCTGTCTGTCTGTCTGTCTGTCTGTCTGTCTGTCTGTCTGTCTGTCTGTCTGTCTGTCTGTCTGTCTGTCTGTCTGTCTGTCTGTCTGTCTGTCTGTCTGTCTGTCTGTCTGTCTGTCTGTCTGTCTGTCTGTCTGTCTGTCTGTCTGTCTGTCTGTCTGTCTGTCTGTCTGTCTGTCTGTCTGTCTGTCTGTCTGTCTGTCTGTCTGTCTGTCTGTCTGTCTGTCTGTCTGTCTGTCTGTCTGTCTGTCTGTCTGTCTGTCTGTCTGTCTGTCTGTCTGTCTGTCTGTCTGTCTGTCTGTCTGTCTGTCTGTCTGTCTGTCTGTCTGTCTGTCTGTCTGTTTGTAACGCATAGACTCCGAAACTACTGGACCAATTTTCATGGAGTTTTTTTTAATGGGTAGGGAATTTTCCGGGGGTGGTTTTTGGCTATCATTATATCGAATTAGGGGTAGGGAACCCCCCTTTTTGGGGGTTATATCAATTACCCTATAGCAAAGCATTGGAAAACAGGATCTAACTCGCTTTACGAAAAATATATTTATGAATAAAAAATTTAAAATGAAAAATAAAAACTCTTCCTCCCCCTAACAATTCGACATTTGAAAGATTTTTCCGCTCTGCGCCCCCCCCCCCCCCCAAAATTATTATTTTTTTTATTTTTCATTCGATTTTAATAAAATTTAAAATGTTGCTTTCTTAGGGTGTAACTAATTGAAAAATCGTATTTTAGACCCCCTGCCCCCCCCTGAAATTTATTTTTCATTCGATTTTAATAAAATTTAAAATGTTGCTTTCTTAGGGTGTAAATAATTGAAAAATGGTATTTTAGACCCCCCTGCCCCCCCCTGAAATTTAATTTTCATTCGATTTTAATAAAATTTAAAATGTTGCTTTCTTAGGGCCGGTTGCTTCATCCTGGGTGAGTTTGTTAGCCCCGGGCTAAATGGCTTTTTTTGTAATGCAGAAACCCTCTTCCGGGGGAACAAATCATGTTCTGTTTGTGAAGTTTGCAACTCCATTAAGGCATCTTATAAAAATTATTAAAAATAAAAATTGATATTATCACCCATAATTTAAATAAATATTATTAATATACATTTTAAATATAAGAATTTAATTTTTTTTGCTAAAATTTGAAAATTTTCAAAAAAATAAACAAGATTTATTAGTGTTCACATAACAATTAGTCAATTGTTCCAATCTTCACAACTATTTTGACAAATTGCCAGCTGTGTGGCTCAAATAAAGATAATTTCAAAAAGAAATATATCTTTTATTTTCACCTGACAAGAAGTAATATCAACTGAAAATATTTATATAAATATTTAATATCAATATTATATCAATTTGCATTCAATTTGAAGACAAATAGTTTTATTAACAAGAAGACATGTGCAATGCCTTAGATGATGTTAGAATATTCAACAACTTGCAATATATCCTGGATATATGAATATAATCCTGATTGACATAAAATGAATAATAACAAAAAAACGGTATATTCCATATTGCATTTATATTATTTTTTACATTTATATTGGTGAAGTTAGGATGCTTGAGTTCATAATACATGTTCGTACGTGTCATCCCAGGGCTAAATCTTAGCCCCACCTTTGGGCCTGGGCTAACTTTAGCCCGGACCTTGGCTCCAATTCCCCATAAATCTATATGAAATTACTCAAAAGTGAGGTTAACTCAGGGCTAAATATGGCGACGAGATCTGATGCAAGCGGGCCCTAGCCTATAACATATTTTATAAAATATACAACATTTCATCATTTTATTGATAAAATAAGTAGAATGTAAGGTAAAATAACAAATATATGTACTTCTAGAATACTTCTTTTAGCAATAAAATGATGAAATATCGTATATTTTACTATAAAAATAAAACTGAAGTGGGTTTCTGCACTACAAAAAAAGTCGGGGCTAACAAGCTCACCCAGGATGAAGCAACCGGCCCTTAGGGTGTAAATAATTGAAAAATGGTATTTTAGACCCCCCTGCCCCCCCTGAAATTTATTTTTCATTCGATTTTAATAAAATTTAAAATGTTGCTTTCTTAGGGTGTAAATAATTGAAAAATGGTATTTTAGACCCACCTGCCCCCCCCTGAAATTTATTTTTCATTCGATTTTAATAAAATTTAAAATGTTGCTTTCTTAGGGTGTAAATAATTGACAAATGGTATTTTAGACCCCCCTGCCCCCCTGAAATTTATTTTTCATTCGATTTTAATAAAATTTAAAATGTTGCTTTCTTAGGGTGTAAATAATTGAAAATTGGTATTTTAGACCTCAGAAAGTTCAATTCCCCCCTGCCCCCCCTGAAATTTATTTTTCATTCGTTTTTAATAAAATTTAAAATGACGCTTTCTTAGGGTGTAAATAATTGAAAAATATATTAATCAAATATTTAAAATAAAAAATAAAAACTCTTCCTCATAATTAATTAAAATACATTTATCTGGACAACTCTTAGTCATATCCCGAGACGCCGCCCGCCAGGGCCTAGCGGGGTAGGGTTGCCGAAGGCAACCCTACCGCAGCTAGTTATCATATAAATCCCTATGTAAATGCATTGAAGTTTGTCCTTCAACTTCTAATTTCATGTTGGGGTAGGTAAGTTATCAAAATGACCTATTGTAGCGCGACTATCATATGGCCAGAGGGGTCAATCTCGGTTTGTTTAATTTTTTTCCATTCCAAGAGAGTAGGGGAAGTTATGGCATGGAACCAGGGAGCATGGAACTCCCTCCTCCTATATGGCGGCAATTTGGATTTGAAGTGTAAATCATCTAAATAAATAAGACGTATTAAGTCATTGGATTTATTATATATTTATTTATTTTAAAATATAAATAGAAATCAATCAAATAATTTTGAAAAACTATTCAAATTATTTTGTCAAAAAAGAAAAATAACATAATATTTTATACTTTAAACAAATATAAATTAATAAAAATGGTTATTTTTGATGTGTTTTCGCTAATTTTTACCGGGTTTCAGTAGAGGCGTACCCAGGCAGTTAAGGCCTGGGGCGGCACTAGAAGAGGGGGCCTTATATTAACTTTTTTTGGTGTGGGGGGTTGCTCATCTTTAAATATCCCTCTCCTCCATACACAAAAATATTTTTAAAATACCGTATATCCCTGAACCCCAAGGGCCGCGGGACCTCTCAAAGAGAAATTTTCATCAAATTTTCTTTTTTTATACCGAAGTTTTTCCGTTTTTACTTGAGCCCTGAGGGCCCCGGGGCCTCTCAAAGAGAAATTTTTATCAAATTCCAGAGTTCCAGAGGCCTCAACTACAAAACCATATAACTCGATCAATTTTGAGGATATCGACCTCGGATTTTTTTTAAATAAAAGATAATTAAAATATTAACCCTTTGTCGTTGTCCTTTTTTTGAAAAAAAAATTTTTTTGACAAGAATAAACTCAAAAACAAGGCATTAATCAAAAAATCGGGGAATGACACGGGGTAGGTAATTAATTTTTAAATCTATTTGTTAAAATTTAATAATTTTTTGATCTATTATTTTTGAGTTATTCAGTTTTTCAGAATTTCTATAAAATCACCTACTTTTAACCATTTTAGTTCAAGGTAGCGCTAAAAACTTTGTATATAAACTTTACTTCTCTCTCTTATGATCTTTGCTTTCTTACGAGGCGCACTTTTGAAATATTATATTAAATATATTAAAATTGATTTATATTAAAAACTATATTCTATTAATTCTCTTACAAGTACGATTCAATTCTCTCATAATATTATTTATCATTTCTATTATACAAAGTAAAATTATTTTTTATTTTTTTTGCGTTATAATTATGTATAGAGATTTTAAAAAATAATTATTATGCGTAGGCAGAAAGTTTTGGGGGGGGGGGGTGTTCAGGAAAGTTTTTTCATACATTTGAAAAATTTAAGCCCCGGGCCCTCAAGGCTCAAGTAAAAACGGAAAAATTTAGATAAAAAAAAAAAAAAAAAATTTAATGGAAATTTCTCTTTGAGAGGCTCTGACCCCTTGGGGTTCAGGGATATACGGTATTTTAATTATGTATATGTCCTAAACCCCGAAAAGGGGAAGGATGAATCACCCACTAAATAAAATAAATATAAGGCGACCTCTTTTAGTGCCGCCCCAGGCCCCCAACTGCCTCGGTACGCCTCTGGTCCTTATTATATTGGTGATGGGAATCTCTTATCGTCTCATAAATTAATGGTTATCGTATAAAGTATTATATGTCTTATAAGTTGCCGAAAAGAGTGTTTGTGTGAGTGTGAGTGTGAATGGGAAAAAAAGTGTTAAAAAAAAAAAAAAGTTACCGAAAACAAATATAAAATTTTTCTCTTGTTCCTATAGAAATAAAATTTAATTTCAAACACCAAGTGTTTAATATGTATTTATTTAATTTTTATTTATTTATAGAGATTATTTTTTTATTTTCAAATAATTTTTTTTTAATTTTTGGCAATAAAAAAATAAATTGGCCATTCAAAAGGTACTATACGCAAAAAATCAAAATATTATATAATTAATATATATATATTCTATATTGAATTTCATTATTACTTTCTCTAACCTCTATATATGTTAATATATAGATTAGGGTCCGACCGAAACAAGATTTTCAGCCGAAACCGAAACCGAATATTCGGCCTCAACCTTAGTTTCGGCCGAAACCTTAACCGAAACCGAAACTTGTATTTCCTATAAAAATTTTTTTTCATTTTACTTTTTTTTTTTTTTTTGAATTTTTTTTTTCCTCCCGTGAAAATCATTTTACCTTTTTTTTTAGAGAGACTAAATTTTTTTTCTCCCTCAAGAGCAAATTATTTGACCTTTTTTTTTTTTGCATGTGAGTCTCATCCCATTTTTTCAGACTCTGGTTTCGGCCGGCCGAAAGGTTCGGCCACTTTTTGGCCGAAACCGAAACTACGGCCGAAACCATGATTTTTGGCCGAAACTGGCCGAAACCGTAACCGAAACCGAATATTCGGTCGGTTCCTAATATAGATAGAGAAAGTATTGGTTTCATGTCAAAATTTCGATGTCGAGATTTTGATGGATATACACTAGGGTGTCCCTTATTTTTCGATTTTTATTTTTTTTTGGTTATACCCTCTAATTTTTTTACTTATATTATAAAACACTCGTAAATAAAATTTGACCCCATTTGGAGTTCATTTACCTCCCCCGACCGTCTTGGGCGGGATTTTGAAAATTTTTATTTTTTTGCGTATACGTTCTCATTTTGTTTATTTTATTAAAAAATACCCACAAATCAAATTTTACGTCAATCGGAGTTCATTTAGCCCCCCCGACCCCCCTGTGAAAAAATTTCGAAATTTTTTTTTTCTCGGATAGGTTATAATTTTGTTGATTCTATTAAAAAACACTCGCAAAATAAATTTTACATCATTGAAAGTTCATTAACTACCCCCTACCCCCCTTGAAACATGTCCATTTAGGTGAGAGAGTATTGGCGCGCTCCCGCGGCGACTTCCTATCTTTAATATGCAATTATTTAATTTTGTTGAAATAATTTGATTAGAAAATAATAAAACAAGAAATTAAATACCAATATTTACTTAAAAGTTCAAAAAAGTAATAAATTTTGTTGATATTTCCTTTTTTTAATTAATTAATTAATTGTAATTAATTTAAAGAAGAAAAGTCGAGAGGATTTTGTAAAAAGATTATGCTCCATTGAAGGTAGAACGACACTCTTTTTGAAGAGAATCCTCTCTCGTGGCAGATTTAGAAGTCAAAAGACCAGTTCTTTCTCTAAAAGCTGTGAATGATACAGCTGAAAGGGCTGTAATGCTAATAGAAAACTTTCATAATAATCGTTGAGGGAGACCAAAAGCCATTTCTTCAACGTTGTGAGCAGGAGCAGAAAGGAGGCATTTTCAGAGGCGTACCGAGGCAGTTGGGGGCCTGGGGCGGCACTAGAAGAGGGGGCCTTATATTGAATTTTTTTTTTTTTTTTGGGGGGGGGCTGCTCATCTTTAAATATTCCTCTTCTCCATACATAATACCGTATATTCCTGAACCCCAAGGGTCCCGGGGCCTCTCGAAGAGAAATTTTCATTAAATTTTGTTTTTACTTGTGCCCTGAGAGCCCCGGGGCCTCTCAAAGAGAAATTTTCATTAAATTTTGATTTTTTAACTAAATTTTTCGGTTTTTATTTTAGCCCTGAGGGCCCCGGGGTTTTCAAAGAGAAATTTTCATTAAATTTTGATTTTTTAACTAAATTTTTCGGTTTTTATTTGAGCCCTGAGGGCCCCGGGGCCTCAAAAAGAGAAATTTTCTTTAAATTTTGTTTTTACTTGTGCCCTGAGGGCCCCGGGGCCTCTCAAAGAGAAATTTTCATTAAATTTTGATTTTTTAACTAAATTTTTCGGTTTTTACTTGAGCCCTGAGGGCCCCGGGGTTTTCAAAGAGAAATTTTCATTAAATTTTGATTTTTTTAACTAAATTTTTCGGTTTTTATTTTAGCCCTAAAGGGCCCCGAGGCCTCTCAAAGAGAAATTTTCATTAAATTTGGATTTTTTAACTAAATTTTTCGGTTTTTATTTGAGCCCTGAGGGCCCCGGGGCCTCAAAAAGAGAAATTTTCTTTAAATTTTGTTTTTACTTGTGCCCTGAGGGCCCCGGGGCCTCTCAAAGAGAAATTTTCATTAAATTTTGATTTTTTAACTAAATTTTTCGGTTTTTACTTGAGCCCTGAGGGCCCCGGGGCCTCAAAAAGAGAAATTTTCATTAAATTTTGATTTTTTTAACTAAATTTTTCAGTTTTTACTTGAGCCCTGAGGGCCCCGGGGCCTCAAAAAGAGAAATTTTCATTAAATTTTGATTTTTTAATTAAATTTTTCAGTTTTTATTTTAGCTCTGAGGACCCCGGGGCCTCTCAAAGAGAAATTTTCATTAAATTTTGATTTTTTAACTAAATTTTTCGGTTTTTACTTGAGCCCTGAGGGCCCCGGGGCCTCAAAAAGAGAAATTTTCATTAAATTTTTTTTTTATAAATATATGGGGGCCTATGCCAGCTCGGGGCCTGGGGCGGACCGCCCCCCCCCCGCCCCCCCCCTCGGTACGCCACTGGGCATTTTTATCCCGACTGTAAAAAGAAAAGGAAATATCAACAAAATTTATTATTTTTTAGTACTTTTAAGTAAATATTGGTATTTAATTTCTTGTTTTATTATTTTCTAATCAAATTATTTCAACAAAATTAAATAATTGCATATTAAAGATAGGAAGTCGCCGCGGGAGCGCGCCAATACTCTCTCACCTAACTGGTCATGTTTCAAGGGGGGTAGGGGGTAGTTAATGAACTTTCAATGATGTAAAATTTATTTTGCGAGTGTTTTTTAATAGAATCAACAAAATTATAACCTATCCGAGAAAAAAAAAATTTCGAAATTTTTTCACAGGGGGGTCGGGGGGGGCTAAATGAACTCCGATTGACGTAAAATTTGATTTGTGGGTATTTTTTAATAAAATAAACAAAATGAGAACGTATACGCAAAAAAATAAAAATTTTCAAAATCCCGCCCAAGACGGTCGGGGGGAGGTAAATGAACTCCAAATGGGGTCAAATTTTATTTACGAGTGTTTTATAATATAAGTAAAAAAATTAGAAGGTATAATCAAAAAAAAAAATAAAAATCGAAAAATAAGGGACACCCTAATATACACGTTTTGAGGTCCCCTGAATCAAAAAAGTGGTTTTCGCGACATGCTCTGTCTGTGTGTCTGTCTGTTTCTCTGTCTGTCTGAGAACAAAATATATTAAGAACGAAAAGAGCTAGGAGATTAAAATTTTATATTTAAGTTAGGCACCCCATGGGGCGTGACACAAAGCTTTTGAACAAAATCGGCCAAAAAGTACATAGGCGTCATTTGGGGGGGGGGCATTTGCCCCCCCTCAAGTGCTCTGATTTTTATAAAATTTTATATTATTCTAAATAAAATTCTCCAAAATACATCTACAAGTATACAAACTGTACAAAATTAAACAATTAATTTAATTAAATATGTTTTGGCTAAATTTGAGTACCCATTTGTAAGTAAATTTTAAGAAAAAAAAATGTTTGCCCCCCTCCCCAAGAAAAGTTGAAATGACGCCATTGAAAAAGTACCAGTACTTTACATGGGCGTAGCCAGGAGGAGGCAGGGGCCATTGCCCCCTCCTGGCTTGTCCTAAAAATAAAAAAAAAAAATATATATGGGGCATTCCACGCCAACTCGACCACTTCTGAACCCGACCATTTTTGATTTGGCTGAAACTTTGTCATCTTTTTGTACCCTATTAAAAACGTGTCTGAGAATTTTTTCAGATTTTTCGACCCAGCCAAAAAAAAGTTATAGCATTTTCAAAAAACATCGAATTTTTTTTAAATAACCGTAAAACTGTCAAAAATTAACTTATCGAGACGATTTTTTTTTTGAAATTTTTGTCTTTAAATGTACTTTTCAGAAAAAAATATGACAAAATTTTACAGATTCATCTTGAACGTTTTTTTTGACATTTTCGGACAAAAACAAAAATTTCGGGATGAATGACACTTTTTTTTTTTAATTTTTTTTTTTATAAAAAACTTTGATTTTTTCTACAAATGCTCTGAAAATTTCAGAGTGGGATTATTTCGCGTTCTATTTTTTTTTTATTTTTGAAAAAAAAAAAAAAATTTTCTTCTCCGCTTATTTATCATGATGGTGCTCTTAAATTCTTCCAGAATTGACTGAGATTCTAGAAAAATTGAAGAAAAATAATAATAATAATAGTTAGAGGTGATGAAAATCGAGAAACTTCCATTTATCCTGAAAAATTAGAAATTAGTTGTGTATTCAACTACTGAAGAATTTGAAGCGTCAAGTAAAAGCTTAGAAACATGGGCGTATCTAGGGGGTGCCGGGGGGCCTAGCCCCCCTCCAGAGAGCTCCTTGCCCCAAGAAAAATTGAAGGGGGGCCATGGGATCAGCTATCCTCCGGTGGGCCTGGAAAGCCCCATATTTTCTCAATTTTTCTTTGGGCAAGGAGCTTTCTGGGGAGGGCCAGGTCCCCCTGGCACCCCCCTAGTTACGCCCATGTTTCTAAGCTTTTACTTGACGCTTCAAATTCTTCAGTAGTTGAATACACAACTAATTTCTAATTTTTCAGGATAAATGGAATTTTCTCGATTTTCATCACCTCTAACTATTATTATTATTATTTTTCTTCAATTTTTCTAGAATCTCAGTCAATTCTGGAAGAATTTAAGAGCAGCATCATGATAAATAAGCGGAGAAAAAAATTTTTTTTTTTTCAAAAATAAAAAAAAAATAGAACGCGAAATAATCCCACTCTGAAATTTTCAGAGCATTTGTAGAAAAAATCAAAGTTTTTTATAAAAAAAAAAAATTAAAAAAAAAGTGTCAATCATCCCGAAATTTTTGTTTTTGTCCGAAAATGTCAAAAAAAACGTTCAAGATGAATCTGTAAAATTTTGTCATATTTTTTTCTGAAAAGTACATTTAAAGACAAAAATTTCAAAAAGAAAATCGTCTCGATAAGTTAATTTTTGACAGTTTTACGGTTATTTAAAAAAAAATCGATGTTTTTTGAAAATGCTATAACTTTTTTTGGCTGGGTCGAAAAATCTGAAAAAATTCTCAGACATGTTTTCAATAGGGTATAAAAAGATAACAAAGTTTCAGCCAAATCAAAAATGGTCGGGTTCAAAAGTGGTCGAGTTGGCGTGGAATGCCCCATATATATATTTTTCCCATTGGGAATTTTTTTTTAACGCCGCAATCCACTTAATTTTTTTATTTAAATAAATAATTAATAATCTATGTATATATTAATTGCGAAAATCATTTGACCTTTTTTTTAGTATACGAATCTCGTCCCAGCTCTTCAAACTGGTTTTTGGCCAAAAATTAATATATTTATAATATTCTTCCTTCATTATTTTATTTTTAACTTCGTTCCAGTTCGTTCCAGGTGAATAAATGAATTTTAGACCGATGGTTCCTTAAACTAAAACAATTTATTAATTAGTATTTACAAAAGAAATTGGTATTTACCTAGGTTAATCTTTACTATAGGACTCCAAGCCACCCAGTGGGCGCTGGCTTACTCTTCACTAATTCATTCTTTTGACATTAGCCGAGAATTCCCTAGATGTTTTATATTTTTTTTAATCTAAGGAAACCGAAGGATCGAAACAATTAGGTCGGGACCCCTGCAAGTTGTTTAAAAAAAAAAAAAACAACCTGGCCTCGAAGCACGCCAGCGCTCTCTGATTATATCTCTAAAACTGTGCCTGAATGGGTAAAACTGAAATGATATTTGAATTCGGCATGAAAAATACTTCTAGAATTTCATATCTTTATTCTTGTGAAAGAATTTCACCGATTTTGCCGATTAGTGTAATCGATTAAACGATTATTTTGCACAGCCCTAATGGCCATCCGAAAGAGTGACTGACCATCCATATCAAAGGATCACATCGATGTTGGGGGGATTTCCGAAGATGATTCCCTGAAGAGAAACTTGGACTGATCTTCAGGCTTGAGGCCAATAAATGTCAAGAAACCTTATTTATTCGGTTTGAGGGCGAGTGGGCGCCGAGGCCGCTCCAAGGACTCCGCGAGGCGCTTGCCGGCCGGCTCTTTTAATTAAATAGATATCAGACATTAAAAAAAAAAAAGAATTCTCTTATTTAAATATATCCTAGATAATGCAAGAATGAGCAAGGTATTTAATAAAAGTTTCTCAATATCTGTACACGAAGGCGTCATAAAAATTGAATTGAATAACGAGGAAAATTTATGATATTCGACAAAATAAAATAAATACATAATTAAAGTAATAATAATCTCTTTTTTATTTTCATTCCTATGTTTCTTAATCACAATCTGACTCATGCGTTTTATCTCAATAATTTTTTTTTTTAATCGCATTTAATAGATATTTGATGCAGGTTGAAATTTACAAAAAAAAATAACAAATTTCATAAAATTTGATCAAAGGGTTTAGGCTGTACGATGCTGAGTCAGTCAGTCAGTCAGTCAGTCATCGGACGTTCTCTTTTATATATATAGAAATGCATTTGCAGAGATTAACATAATCTAATAATAAAATTAATAACTTTTCAAATTTTTTACTTGATTAGGCTCAAAGGCAAGCCCTGAATAAATAATTTGATTAATGTGTCTAACAACAATTTCACTTCACTGATTGGGGACAATTACTTGACATTTAAGGATATTAATTAAAGCTTTGGATCATCATATAATCTTCAAACAAGAATGTTAATTTGGGAAGGAAATAATGGTTCTATTAAAATAAAGTAATAGCTTCATTTTTTTAAAAATGGAGAGAGAGAGAAAAAAAATAATATTTTAATGACTATGTTTATAGAGTTTGATAATCATCATCACTTAATTTAGCCCTATGCTTTTAAGTGGATGAAAAGCAAAAATCAACACTTTTTTTACATATTATATTTTTTTATAAGAGTTTTTATAATTTTTTGAGTAGCTGAGTTTTGTCAAACTAAGGACAAGGATTGTCTAATGACAACGAGCGCGCCAAGGACTAAATTATCATGATTAGGCCATTATGTGGCCTGATGATGAAGCATGAATATTTGGAATCTGAACCAAAAACTCAAATGGATAATTAATTCTAGGGGTTGAAAGCTTCATTAGTTTCGTCAAAAGATAAAAACTGATTAATTGATTCAATTATTTCTAAAAACAAGGCTTAGTACTTGATCGATTAATATGATTTACGTTTGATCATTAACATCAGTAAATTTGATTGTGTTTGTATTTGAGGATCATTAAAGCAATCGGAAAGCGTTGAGAGATCTCGTGGTGACATCCGGTCAAATTAGGTGGAGTCTGCCACTAAACGATTTCCATCGCTGGATAATTGAAGCTTAATCGTCTGTTCCTGTTTCTATCTCGGCGAATCATAGACGAATTGTTTGTAAACAGTTCCTGTGCGTTGGGAGGGGCCTGTGAATGACGACCTGATGCTATCTAGGAATCATTTCCTCCGGTCATCATCAATCACTTAATCATCATCGCTTTTTATCAATTCCACAAACTATGAGTTTAGCAAAATATTAAATTTTCCAATCCTTTTTTTTCTTCATCTAAATTATTGTAGTAGGTAATATTCATATAGATATAAGTTATTCATGTCTGCATTTAAGCTAACGTAAGACAAATCATAATCATATATATATAGGCCTATATATATAAATATATATATATAAATTTTAAATGGGCTTTTTTCTTTCCAAAAAAAGTGCTTACGTACAGCCCGCGCTAAGCTGAAGTGAATCCTTCTGTCCTATCCCTGTTACCAAGAGACGTTTCGGTTCCTTAGTCGTGCATGTGCTTGGCGCATTTTGTCTGTTCGCCGACACACACCTGTACGTTTAATACAGTAAATAATGCCTCCAAAATCAAAGAAAGACCCTCTCTTGAGCCAAATCTTACAAATTGTGAAATTGCTCCAGGAAGATAATATTAAGATGAGGGAGGAGATTAAATTGTTAAGGGTTGAACTTAGAAAGAAACATAATCATTTATATCCAAATGAATTTTCAAAATCATTTTCGAATGATAATGAATCAATTGTTATTGTGAAACCCAAATCAATACAAGAGAGTAAGCAGACTAAAAGTGAAATTATAAACTCAGTTGACCCTTCCGATTTATCTATCGGAGTTAGTATGTTAAAAGAATGTAAAAAAGGTGCTGTAGTCATAGGGTGTGACAATTCTGATTCCTTGGACAAATTAAAAAATTCTATCTCGGATAAGTTGGGTAATAAATATGAAATGGTTCAACCAAAATTTATAAATCCTAAAGTAAAAATTCTATATGTCGATTCCAAAGATATAGATGATGACGTTGATTTAATAAATAAAATTTCCTCTCAAAATGGTATTTCTGACGAAG
>JAKCPI010020562.1:0-23277 GCA_023213315.1 Euborellia annulipes
TTCGAAATTGGAATTTATTAATTTTAATTGATGATATTAAATAAAAATAAAATAAATTATCGATATTTTAATGAATATTACTCGCTATCGGTTTATGCTAAAGTGAAAAATCAAAATATCTCCTTAAATATTCAATTTACCGTAAAAACACCCGAATACAAAATTGTTTCTATTTTATTTTCTGAACAACTTTTATTTGAAAATATTTTTATATCTCTCGTATAGTTTAGGAAATATCTTGATTTATGTTTGGCGTAAATTATAATTTTCTAATTATTTTTATTTTATGATTAATACTCACTATCGGTTTAGTGATAAATTCCCCAAAGGGTTAGAAACAGAAAATCAAAATATGTCCTTATGCTTATTCACTTTAGCGTGATAACTATTTAAATACAAAATTGTTTTAATTGATATTTAGAACAAATTTGTTGAAACATTTTTTTGTATCTCTCACCATTTAGAGAGAATGAAGATGGAGGGGTTTGGGACGAAGACAAAACATAAACTAGGTACCTAATTGTGTTTAAAGAAAGAAAGAAAGAGGGAAAATTGGTTTGTTGTGTCTAATTTCTATTTCTGTTAAAACGGGAAAATTCTCCAATTTCTTTCGTAATAATCAAACGCTTCTTCAAATTAGGGTTTGGTGATACTGTATCAATTTGATACTTTGTATCAGATACGAAAAAGTATCTGGATCTAAAAACGGGTACGGGCAGAAAATGCATCAGGTACTCGAAAAAAATTTTCAACAGGCCAGAAAAAATTTGTATCGGGTAAAAAAGTATCAGGCATAAGTACCGGGTATAAACGAGTACCTGTACCAACTAGAACTGTAAACTGTAACAACTAGTAACTGATACAGAAAAATCGAGTACCGACCAATCCCTACTACAAATTGCACAAATGTATAAATTTAATTATTTGATTAAATCTCTTAATAAATCAAAAATAAAAATTTAATTGGATTGGTATAAAGACAAAGATAACTCGGAAACCACTGGACGGATTTTCATGGGATTTTATAAAAAGTTTTTTCTAGCGAAACTTCCCTCAGGGCGGAATTTAAATATACATGTTTTTAGATTATTAAATTGACTTTCGTTGAAATATTAAAATATTCGTATTATTATTGATAATATAAAAACACTAGGTAATATGTTTATTCCTTTTTTTCAAATATTCATGTTTTTAGATTAATAAATTGGTTTTTGCTTAAATATTATAATTAATTATAAATATTATCAATATTATAGGTCATATAAAAACACTAAGTGATATGTTTCTTTCATTATTTTCAAATATCCATATTTTTAGATTATTAAATTTTTGTTGAAATATTATAATTAATTATAAATATTATTATTAATATAGGTCATATAAAAACACTAGGTGATATGTTTCAATATATTAAAAAATTTTATCTACTTATAATGTTTCAACTAAAGATAAAGTCACTTATTTAATTTTAATGAATTAAAATTTCGGTCCGCGGTGAACGATAAAAAAAAATAATTAAAATTTCTTTTAGCATCTCCAAGACCTAATTAATTTTTTGCTAATTAATACATTCAGCAATCAAGCCATGGACCAAAATCCGTTGAATGAGAGGGGATATTTATTAATACAATAAAAGCTCAGAGAATATTAAAATTTCGTGGTTTCAATATTCATATTGATTTATTCATTATTAATATTATTAATACACATAACAAGCAAACAGAAAAATTATTTTTTTTTTTTATATTGAAATTGGTAATGGAATATTTGAAATATCTCCACCTGAAAATTCCTTTAAATTATATTTATTTATTTATTTTTTTTTATATTAAAAAGTAGCTGGGATTTTATTAATTAAAAATAAATAAATAAATAAATATACGCTTAATACATTTTTTTTCTATTATTAGGTCAAATAGGGAGGGATTTTTGAAATACCTTTTAATTAAATATCTCTTTCTCTCACTGCCCTTTGAAAAATAATTTTTTTTTTTTTTTTCAAATTATATTAATTATCAAGCCGCCATCAAAGTGTTTAACTAGAGTGTATCAAATCATCTATACAATTCTGATAATTAATTTCCTCTTTAAAGATATAAAATTTCAGTTGTAAAGAGGACTAGGTGAATATGTTTTTTTTATTGAATTCATAGGTACTGTCAATTTTTGTTTAATTTCACGATTTAAAAGAATAAATGAAAACTTGACGTTTCGGTATAATTTCAGGCCTAAAAACTAATTATCATTGAAAATTTGAATCATCTTAAGCTGGTATTAATTCTTTATCAACTAGGGAGACGACTAGAATTTGTCAAATGTAGTAGCGGGATGAAAAATGGTACTTCCCACATAGGACAATACTTTCTTCTTGAGCTCATGCTCAATAAGTCCCTCATTGTATTTTCCTGTAGTTGAGCTCTGGCTCAATAAAACCCTCATTGTATTTTCCTGTATTTTCCCAGATATGTGGCTATCTCTCTGAATGCAATGAAACTTAAACAATTTTAGCAAAAAATCTTCTGTTAGAAAAAAAAGAAGAGTTGATGTTATGATTATATATATAAAAAAAAAAAAACATCTAACCTGGTTAGTTTAATAAAGCAGCAATTTAAACAAAAAAAAATCTGGTGTGATTGGTCGCACAGGGCACAACATTCTCTTAAATAATAAATGAAAGTTGTGTTTTGCGCTTGTCACACCAGATTTTTGTGTCGATATATATTTAGTTTCCGGCAGTACATAGAATTAAAGATGTAAAGTATAGAAGAATATTTTTATTTTGTTACCATGGCAACTATTTCTCTTAGATCTTGAGATATTTTGTTCACATTCTAAAAACGTATATTTCCATCAAAATCTCGTCACCCAATTTTTAGACATGAATCTAGTAAAAAAAAAAAAAAAAAAAAAAAAAAAATCATTGCCTACAATATTATTATTCATTGAATGTATCTCGGAGTGCATTTGCTCATTACATGAACGGTTGTTTACAAAGCATTTCTCTCTCTTGCAACATCTCATATTGAAATGTCCCCCGGTTCCTGGAATCTGTGAAACCAAATTTCAGAGATCCCCCACCCCTCTCAAACATTTCCCCAATTAAATGCGACCTCTATTAGAAACTCTCTACAAGTAAATCTTCTCTCTAAGCTAAAACAAAATTATTATGGTCCTATTCTATTTATAATTAAAAAAATAATTAAATATAAGATTAATAATAATGTTACATATTTTTTTATGATTATTAAGTTAAATAGGGAAGGATTTTTAGAAAATATACATTTTTATCAGAATCAGAAAGAACTTGGAAGTCAGGAGATTAAATAAATAAAACATCTTTTATTTAATTTTTTATTCGTCAAATTTTGGGTCACCATTCATGACCTTTATCATAATAATAATAATAAAAAATCTTTCTATTCTAAGAAAATAAGAACAACCTGTTGATTCTTTACTCATTTTTCATCATTTTTTACTCTTTTTATTTTAATTTTAACTACAACTATTGTATTATATTTTTTAAAATAATTATTAGACCACGAACAAAGTGTGATGTGTCCATTATTTTGTTTTCAAAAATTAATAAAAATGTGTGATTTTTTTTTTTGGCGAATTTTTATTCACGCATTTTTAGGACCTTAAAACGTGTATACCCATCAAAATCTTGACATCGATGATCGCAATATTTTCTCTCTCTCTCTCTCTCTATATATATACGTATATAGATAAGAGAAAGTAAAAACACTATATAAATTATTATTTTTTTTTAAAAAGCTTTTGTGATTTGAAATATTATTATTTGGGGAATTTTTAGTTATAAACCATATTTTTGTATTAAATATTACATACTGTACAACGTTTCGATTGCTTATTCTTCAGCTATTATCAAGTACTGTCAACTTGCTACGACTCAAGTGAACCAACTGTCATGTCCGTTACGTGCCTTTTTATATATACAGCGACGTTAGCGCCATCTGTCGGCATTTCTTTGAAATTATATTCAAATTTTCCCGCTATTTTCACTCATTTCCATGAAGTTAGTCACAAAGCAAGTGTTTACTTAAAAAGCATGATGTTATAATAAGTAAATCAAATTCAAGAAACTTATTGTAACGTCATGCTTTTTATGTAAACACTTGTTTTGATAATTGTGACTAACTTCATGGAAATGAGTGGAAATAGCGGGAAAATTTGAATCTAACTTAACAGAAATGCCGCAGACGTCGCTATATATATAAAAAGGCACGTAACTGACATGACAGTTGGTTCACTTGAGTCGGCGCAAGTGCACAGTACTTGATAACGGCTGCAGAATAAGCAGTCGAAATTTTGTACAGTATTTATATATATTTAATACAAAAATGTGTTCTATGATTAAAAATTTCCCTAATAACTATATAAATTAATTATTAAATGATTACAAAAGAGAAAGGAGGCAGTGGGGCCGTGCAGCTAGTTCATTCATAAATAAAAAAAAAAACAAATCTTATTATATAGTAAGAACTTTCGAGGGGTGAGAGAGTGAAAGAGAGTTATGTGTCTGTCTCTCCTTTCCCTGTGAATGTTTACTTTGATGTGAATTGTGACCGAGACACTCGTCTATCTGTCTGTCTGTCTGGCCTATTCACAAAAACGCTAAAAATAAAAAGCAGAGTGTGTTGGAATATAAAAAATAAAGAAAAACCTGGTGGTGTGTGTGTGTGTTTTAAATCTTGTTGCCAATTCAGACAAACAAAACAAACACCTTCCTCTCTCTTTCGAAAAAAAAAAAATTTTTATTTAAAATCAACAAAAGAAAGAAAATCTGATGTAGCCAAGAGTTAATAAATTCCTTTTTGCTTTAAACTGGTGGCAACACATTGAAACATGATTATTTAATTAGATTAAAAAAAGTATATTATTCGTTAATGTCCCTATTCGGGTAACTTCCCGTTAGAATTTCGAAATCAAATTTTTTATATTTAAAAAGAACCTTCTCTGGATTACAGGGAAATTATTTGCATCCCGAAATTCCTATAATTTTTTGAGTTATTAATTCCTAAATTTACGATTTCTTCCATAGGAAATGTATAGAGAACAATTAATGCATTTGTGTATTCTATGAACGTGAACAAATCCTCAAGCAGGCACTGGATTGGAATAGTAGTGATAGTTTTTTTTTTTTTTTTTTTTTTTTTGTAATTAAGAAGAGGATCCGCCGCCGAGGGATTTATTTAATAAAGGTCATTAATTTATTTAATAAAAATAAATTTTTAAATAATATATTTATTTAAATCTCGTTTGTTTTATTATTTAATTAAAATTAAATTTTAATTTATCTTTGTATTTTACAACAATACATTCCTTTTATGGCAATTATAGACGAGAGATGCTCCAAGTGCAACATAAAATAATTTTCTTTTTAACAAAGATACATGTGTGACATATCATTTTACTCGGGTGAATGTCTAGTTTCAGAATTTGTATAAAATAAAACTAGATAATTAAAAAAAAAATTTATTTCTATCATTTTATGTATTTACATGTAACTTCTCTCGCAAATGTGTGCACCTTATACTGCATTTAATCAACCGATTTAATAAATTTAATTTTTTTTTTAATAGGTGAATTAAAACTAAAAACACAAAGTGATATGTTTTAATTTATTGTTATAAACACTTTTTTGTTGTGTTTTTAAATAATTGACTGCATTTCTCAGCTCTAATAAATTCATATACATAATTCTATCGATCAAATGAGATGGAGTTGGGGATGTTGGGGGTGAAGGGGGGCGAGAAGGGGAGGGAATTGATGAAATATGGTTTTAAATAGAAATTAATTGGAAATTGTATATGACTTTTCAAACGATTAACTTTTCAATGACATTTTGTGGTAATCAATATTTTTATCATCATCATCAATAGCAACAACCAAAATAATAATATCAAACTAATATTGTTCAAATTATCCTAAAATCAAATGAAAAATGGTAAAAATTAATAAATAGCATTTAGAGACAGAGAGAGAGAGATGCATTTTTGTTTTATCATTATTATTAATATTATCATATAATACTCTATTCAATTGATTCTCGATATATATATATATATATATATAAATAAATACATAATAATATTCAAAATTAATTTAATCACAGTGAATTGAAAAATTAACTCAACTGTATTAAAAATAATTAGCGTTTAATCGTCATTCAATTGTATTAATGATTAAACGAATGAGGAGTCATCAGGGTTTATCATTTTTGAAGGGAAACTTATTTACGCACGATATTCAGTTTGATGAATGAAAACTTTACAAAACCAAGAGACTTACGTCACTCGGGAACAAGAAAAAGGAAGCTATTGACGCAAGTTATTAATAAATAAAAATATGTTAAAATTTCGAAAAAAATTTCACGACTTTCGGCAGCTTAATTTATTTTATTAAAGCTGTAAAAGGCTGACGTTTCAAACCCATAACTCCGTCGCTTGGAAACAAGAAAAAGGAGGCTGGCAACAAGATTAGAACAAGAAAAAGAAAGCTCGTGACGCCAGATTCAGCAAATGTTGGTGAATTGCATTTCTTTTTGTTGAATAAATCTGACGTCATTGTTGAATAATATTTTTTTATAAAAAAATTAAAATCACTAGGTTATAAATTTCAAATATTTATTAAAAAATAGTATTTTTTTTAACGACACCTGAAGTATTAAAAATATTAATTTTTAAATATCTTTGAAACTTATAACCAAGTGTTTTTAATCTGATTTTTTTAAATTTTCAACTAGAGACTTTAGTTGATAGTTTAAATTTATAATTTTTTTTTTTTTTTAATTAATAAATTAAGATAACATAAATAGACATACCAGGTATATAATATATAGAAATATTTGTATATATATATACTATAGAAATATAGATAGAAAAAAAAACATTATTAAAGATAAAAAATCTAGTGTGACTGGCGCACAGCACACAACTTTCTCTTACCTTCGGTAATCGAAAGTTGTGTTCTGTGCTTGTCACACCAGATTTTTTGTGTCAAAATATATTTAGTTTCCGCCAATATATTAGAAATTTAAGATGTCAAAATTATAAACATGGGAAAATATTTATATTTTGTTACCATGGCAACCATTTCTCCTATCTTTCCTATGAAATACAAGAGTAAAGTGTGCTTCAAACAATTTTGAGGGCAAAACGAGAATATACATTTGAAAGAGCAGCTAAAAAATAATTGATTTTTGAATTTTAATCAAAATCGTTAGAGCGAATTTTGAGAAAATCGAAAAAAACTGAAAAAGTACATCAGTAAAGTACTAGTAATCTTTGGCCGATTTTGATTAAAAGCTTATTTTTCCGGTCCCGGGGGGTGTTTAACTTAAATATAAAATTTCATCCTCCTAGCTCAATTCCTTCATGCTTAAAATTGAACACACACACACACACACACACACACAGACAGACAGACCATGTCGCGAAAACCACTTTTTTGGATTCAGGGGACCTCAAAACGTAAAGATCCATCAAAATCTCGACATCGAATTTTTGACATGAATCCAATACTTTCTCTCTATATATATTAACATATATATAGAGGTAAGAGAAATTAAAAAGAATAGTAGCCTAATACAAAAATGTTGTTCAATAAATATAAATTAAATTTTAAGAGGAAGCGAAACTTCAACCTCTTTACAAAAGTCTGAGCTAATATTAAAAGTTTATTTCTTTTTTTCTAATTTTAAAGTGATTCCTTTTTTCAAAAATCTTATGGAGTTTTTATTTTTTTAAAGAACTCCAAAATTATATTT
The DNA here is from genome assembly GCA_023213315.1 of Euborellia annulipes. Taxonomy (NCBI): domain Eukaryota; kingdom Metazoa; phylum Arthropoda; class Insecta; order Dermaptera; family Anisolabididae; genus Euborellia; species Euborellia annulipes. Next base: position 7,790 of record JAKCPI010020562.1, read on the forward strand.
ATTATCCAAATGGATCAATTGAATATTTGTTAAATAATGAGATTTTCTTTAACCCTCTCTCTCTCTCTTCACATTCAATTAAAATATTTATTAATGTCTTGACTTATGAATGAAAAATGTCAAACTTTTTGTTTTCAATCTCTTTTAAGTTGATTAATGTTAATTAGAAGTAGTCAAGGCTGGTTAGGTGTTTACCTGCCAAAGGGAATTCCCCTAATGATGAAGAAGGGGGAGGAGAGGGGGGGTGGTTAATGAATGAATTTAAAATTTGAATCCATAAAAAATTGAAGGGTCAAAAAAAAAAATTAAAAATTTTCTGTTTATTTGTTAGTGGGATTTGAACCCGAGATCTCCAGCCTATCTAGGGCATCAGTGTGCTTCCCTTTGCACTACACCACACCAACAAATACTCGCATTTCCTTAAATAACGAGTTGGCTTGAATATCTCCACCAATAAAATTGAAGTGAGTAAGCACACCGATTCCCCAGATTGGCTGGAGATCCTGGGGTAGACTCTAAAAAAAAAAAAATTTCCCTATGACTAGTCAAATCTGAATTGAAGTATTTATTACATTTTGTCATCTTCAGAAGTCTAAATAGCAATAAAAATTTGAAACATATCACTTAGTGTATAAATTAAATTGTTGATTGATGAGTCCAGCTGTAGTTAGATCAGGGTAAAGAGATAAGATAAAATCTTTTTTTTTTTTAGGATTTATAATAAACGACATTCACCAGGCAGTTTTATTAAATCAACGTTTCGGGCCCATGTCTAGGCCATCTTCACTCGGTTGGGGAGAAGAATACAATTTTAGCGGTATAATATTGACCTCTTGAGCACTCTGAAGAAGACCGAAACGTGGTAAAGTAAATTTAGCTGCCAAAAGAATTCATCTTTTTTTTTTTTTGACGCCATCTATACAATAATACTTTTTGTCCTAAAAACATAGCACTTAAACTGTTTGTATCACTTTTCTCTTTATATATATATTTATAAATATATCGCTAATGTCCATCTGTCTGTCTGTCACGCTCAGTTTGACCAACTTCCCGTAGGAATTTCGAAGAGGACCGTCTAATGAATACAGAAAAATCATTTTCGACCCGAAATTCCTAAACTTTTTGAGTTATTAATTCCTAAAGTTAAGATTTCTCCCATAGGAAATGTATAGAGAAATATTTATGTATTCTTTGCATTTATGTATTCTATGAATGTAAATAAATCCTCAAGCAGCCACTGGATTGGAATAGCAATGATAATTTATTTTTCATAATTAAGAAAAAACGATGGTGGTCCGCCTGGCCCGAGCCAGCTGGCCCCCCCCCCGGGGGTCCAGGAGGGCGAGCCTCCCGGCGAAGCGCCACGGCTAGTAATATATATAATAAATGATTTGACCAACTTTCCGCAGGAATTTAGAAACCAAATTTTTTTATGTTTAAAGAGGACCTTCTAATGATTACAGAAAAATTATTTTCGTCCCGAAATTCTAATAACTTTTTGAATTATTAATTCCTAAATTTACGATTTCTCCCATAGGAAATGTATAGAGAAATATTTATGTATTTATTCTTTGCATTTGTGTATTCTATGAAGGTAAACAAATCCTCAAGCAGGCACTGAATTGGAATAGTAATAATAATTTTCTTTTTATATTTGGACCCTGTTATGCAATGGTGTGTCAAAGACCAAAAAATTCAAAATTGAGTTAAGCACGGAATATTGTTTCAAATGCTATAATTAATAGTATTTTATATGAAATATGTCCTAAAAAAATTTATATTTAATATTACTTGCACAATTGACAAGAAAAATTATATAGAATCCAATGAAATCAAAAAACTTTATTGTTTTTTTTTTTTTTAAAAAAACATTCACACTTTTTTTCTCATTCACACTCACACTCACACACACATTCACACAGTCTTTTCGGCAACTTAGGCCATATAAGACTTTGACGATAACCGTTATTTCTATTGGGGGTTCAGGCATTTCTATTTAAGCCATCTGGTATCCAAGTGGCTTAAATAAAATCATCGGACTGCCTGGGTCCGAACCCGCGACGTTTGGTATAGGAGGTAGGCGCGCAACCTACTACGCCAAACCCGGGGGCAACTTTATTGTTGATTTTCTCAAAACTCGATGTTTGGTCTTTGACACACCATTGCATAACAGGGTCCATTTAAAAAAAGTTTAGGTGAAGCGAAGCCGGCCGAGATTTGAATATAATTCTTGATTTCTTAATAATGAGTTGCCAAAGAGTGAGTGAGAGAGAGAGAGAGAGAGATTACAAGTTAAGACTTGAGAAGTGTGTTTCTCTCGTTCTCTCTCTGTTGGCTTCTTAATCTTTGGAAGAGGTCCATGCACCACCACCATCTGTGTGTGTGGCTCTCTCGGTCTCTCCCTTAAGTCCCTTAAATCACAGGCAACATGCAGATGGTGGCGACCCTCCCCCCCCCCCCCCCTCCTTCTCTCTTGGGTGTCTTCCAATGGGTTACTTTAGTTAGTCATTTGTGCCCAGCTGCTCTCTCTCTCTTTTTTCAACTTTTTAAAAGACATGGGTTGAATATTAGTATGCGAAATATTCAAATTAAAAAAAAAAAGCGTTAGATCTTTAAAAATATGTTCCACTTTGAAAATAATAACAGTTATACCTGTACAGTAAAATCTCTCTTATCCGGACTCGGATTAACATTATAAATTACATATATTATCTTTCATTTATTATATAATATATAAACTAGCCGTGGCCCCCTCCTTCGGCGTGCTTCGCGGGGAGGCTTCGCCCTCCTGGAACCCCCGAGGGGGCGCCAGCTGGCTCGGACCCGCCTGAGGGGGACCATCATCTTCTTTTATTAAATATGAAAAATAAATCATCATTGCTACTCCAATCCAGTGCCTGCTTGAGGATTTGTTTACATTCATAGAATACTTAAATGCAAAGAATACATAAATATTTCTCTATATATTTCATATGGGAGAAATCGTAACTTTAGGAATTTTGGGATGAAAATAATTTTATACTGTAATCCCTAGAAAGTCCCTCTTTAAGCATAAAAAATTTCATTTCAAAATTTTAATGGAAAGTTGCCCAAATAGAGCGTGACAGACGGAGAAATGGACAGAGAGACGGACATTAATAAAATAAATAAAATAATAAAAATATTTATTTCTGCATACAAAGTAAAATACAGGGAGTTAAGTACATTCATCAGAAATTAGGTACCTCCTTAGGAGACCTGTTTTGGAGGTTACCATCATTTACATTAACTTTATTTATTATACTACTTAACACTAAATTATACTGGTTTAGTACATTTATTATTTTGGTAGTTTGTATTATTGTAGCAGTGGAGCCGGTGGAGGAGTGGTTTAATAATTTTAATAAATTATAATTAATATAAAATATATTTAGGTTTTTAGATATCTACCTATCGTCACCCTACTCTCAAGTATGTTCAAATATCAGTTTGACTTTTTGACTTTTTCCAATTAAACTATACAACACCATGTAATGGTCCAAACAATACTTCGGGATCATCCATTGCTAAAAGCCACTGACAAACTAACCTCTTTATTCCAGCCTATGAGGTACACCTCGATATATAATTAGGTAATAAATTAAAAAGCTTGGGCTCCATATACAAATCTGACCTTCGAAATTTTTCTAATCTAGGCTTGGGTAGAGTCAATTTACCCGCACCTCTCCCTCTATCTATTACAGCCACTAGCCTCGATCCCCCACCCCCACCCAGAATGTCCATCAATATTTTTTTTAAAAATAGACATCGCATAGGTAAAATGTTGAACATCCTGAAGAGAGGCAGAGACCGGGAATTATATAAATATATTACTTTTCTTTTGTATTTTAATTAAACTGTGTAATTCAATATGTTTGTTCAGATCGTGGAAGGAGTTTCCGAGTTTGTTTACTCGCTTGCTTCCCAGCCTATTTTTTTTACTAAAAAGACTTGAGATCTCATAAACAAAAATGATAGAGCTAGGAAAACAAAAACGTCTGATGTAAATTGAATGGAAATCAATCCATCTCTCACTGATAAATTCACTAATTCTTTTAGACCTGATGATGGCGATATGGCCGAAACTGTTAGATTGATTTTTTTTTTGTGTTTTAAATAACTTTTTAACCTGTTCCACCTGCAACTAGACTTTAAAAAACTTCTCGCAATCTCCCTGAAATCGACAACGTAAAAAAAAAAAATGGCGGCTATAAAATGCTAAAAATATATCTCTGAAACTACTCTACGGAAATCGATGAAAATATAAATTTGTATATAAATAACTGGTATATTAACAGAGAAGGAAAAAAAAAAAAAAATATAATGATACTAGTGTATTCATTTTCAATCAATGACAGGTGGTATGTATTATTATATAATTATTAAAAATTTATAGGTCTATATATAATAGCGGAGTATACGTCTATCTGTCCTTCCATCTTCTGACTCTCCATAACTTTTATGGAGAATCCAGGAAAAATCCTCGTGTCTGCAAATTTTCAAAAGGGAAAACGCAAAAAATTCCCTAAAATTAACAATTTGCCCATTGGAAAGCATTGAGTCTAATTAAAGCCAATTAATTAAAAATAATTAAATCCCTCAAATGAAATATAATAAAATTTGTTATATAATTAAATTTTTATTTTTTTTTTTTTAGAGAGATCGGGGATGGGGTTCGGACAGACAGACGGACACTCCGCTATTAAATACAGTATATAGATTTCTTTTAAGATTGAGTGTTATTTTTTAGCTAGTGATAAGAAGTGGCTGTAGACTTTGAATTGGTTATAGGAGTCCTGAGGAAGGTCGTTATTTGCGACCGAAACGTCGACGGTTAATTAATTAAATAAAATTTTTTTATTTAATTCCTTGATCTCAAAGTCTCCTATACCCAATTTAGTTATTTTTTAATAAGACAGTTATGTTCTTTTATTATTGAAATGAGTTGACTGAAAAATTTCGGTGCTTGATTAAGGCGAGGGTCTGCCGCAGGCGGCCCCGGGTGCAGTAGGGCGAAGCCACCCTCTCTATACGCGGACACCAAAATTTATAAATTTATAGTCCTTTGGAGTGCATCGGTCCTCAAAGGGCGGTAAAAATTGCCCCGTCCCCGGGAATAGATTCCCTTTAAACAATAAATAAGACCACTCTAGCTAGAGAGGGTTTATGGTTTTAGTTTAAGGATTCTTCTTATTAAATTCGAATTCGTGCCAAAGTCTCACTTGAAGGAGTTAAAACAGAGATGCCCTTGTTATCTATTCAACCACACTGTTCGATCACTAAATGGCCAAATCCCAATTCACAACAACAACAACAACAACAAAGTGATCTCTCTCTCTCTCTCTCTCTTGTTATTTATGACTATAATTAAAACTCCTCTTTTTTTTCTCTCACTCTTCAATTAATAAATCATAATCAAAGGTATTATGTCATCATTAAATACGTCATAACTAGTTATCAAGCCGTCATTGAGAATCAAACTAGAGTAGGTGCCTTTTTTTTTACTTATAATTTCATAATTAATGAAAGGTTCGGCTCGAACACTCTTGTTAAGAAATTGTATTAAATAATATTTTAAATGATACACTAGGTAATATGTTTTTAATTGGAGAAACATAGCATATTTCGATTTTTTATTTCAAAATAATTATCAAGTGTGTAATTTCACTAATAAATAATGTCAACATATCACCTAATGTATTATTTTATTAACTACTTTAGGTATTAAAAATAGCTAAAAAAACAGAAACACACCAAGTTGATTCAAAAAAGTTGCTAGGCTCAAAAGTTGCTTCAAAAAAGTTTCTATGCTTAAAAAGTTGATTCAAAAAAGTCGCTATTATTAAAAAGTTGCTGCAAAAAAGTGTCTTTGCTTGAAAAGTTGCTTCAAAAAAGTTGTTATGCTTAAAAAGTTGATTCAAAAAAGTCGTTAGGCTCAAAAGTTGCTTCAAAAAGTTTCTCTGCTTAAAAAGTTGCTTCAAAAAAGTTTCTATGCTTAAAAAGTTGCTTCAAAAAAGTTGCTATTATTAAAAAGTTGCTTCAAAAAAGTGTCTATGCTTGAAAAGTTGCTTCAAAAAAGTTGTTATGCTTAAAAAGTTGATTCAAAAAAGTCGTTAGGCTCAAAAGTTGCTTCAAAAAGTTTCTATGCTTAAAAAGTTACTTCAAAAAAGTTGCTATTATTAAAAAGTTGCTTCAAAAAAGTTGTTATGCTTAAAAAGTTGATTCAAAAAAGTCGTTAGGCTCAAAAGTTGCTTCAAAAAGTTTCTCTGCTTAAAAAGTTGCTTCAAAAAAGTTTCTATGCTTAAAAAGTTGCTTCAAAAAAGTTGCTATGATTAAAAAGTTGCTTCAAAAAAGTGTCTATGCTTGAAAAGTTGCTTCAAAAAAGTTGTTATGCTTAAAAAGTTGATTCAAAAAAGTCGTTAGGCTCAAAAGTTGCTTCAAAAAGTTTCTATGCTTAAAAAGTTACTTCAAAAAAGTTGCTATTATTAAAAAGTTGCTTCAAAAAAGTTGCTATTCTTAAAAAGTTGATTCAAAAAGTTGCTAGGCTCAAAAGTTGCTTCAAAAAGTTGTTAGATTTAACTGAGAAAGTACATAATTAAAATTCAAGTTTTGCCAACCAGATTTATAAAATTCTCTATTCATAAATTTAAATAGAAAAATAATTTTTTGACTTTATCATTATTTAACAAATGTGTAAGTTTATTTATCCGTAGGCCAATCTCCCGGGGATCAAACCCAGAATCTCCAGCCCTTCCGGTGTGCACCAGGCCAACGGACTTTCCACCAACACGCTCACACATTGGTCGAATATTAATATCTTATTCAATCGGAGGCCATTTGAAGCAAATTCAATGGAAATAAATAGAGACGGGGTACGAACCCCTGACCCCCAGCACTAGGGCTTATTATTGTAAATAATAGGGCTATTAGTGATAACTTCCTCTAGTCTTTTGTTTGTTATAAGCAGCTGCTGGTCAAGAGCCCTCTCTTATTTAATGAGAGTCTACCTATGCATGCATATATGTATTAAAGATCAATTTCATTTCTAAAGCTCCTTCTAATAACATCGTAATTAATAGAAAATACGTTAAGCGTATTAAGTATAGCAGGTACTTGAAACGATTTATTTAGAGAGGCACTCGTTCAAATTTACATCATGATATCTTTAATAATATATTAACCTAAATAAGAGCATCTCTATTATGTGTTTTTTTTTTTTAGAAATTAATTATTAACTAGCTGCGCTGCCCGCCTCAATCAGGGTGAAAAAAAAAATAAAAAAAAAATATGGGGAATGACTTCCCCGAGACTTCCTCGTTATATTCTTTTGGAATTACTTCTGGGTGTGTGTGTGTGTGAACACGATTGCTTAAAAACCAAAGCAGCTAGATAGATGAAATTTGGTATATGCTCCTTACACTAAAATTGTAGATTTCTATCAACTTTTGGAGTAAATACGTCACTTGGAAGTAGTACTTTACCTAAAAAGTTTTTTCAGAAATTTCGAAATTTTCAATTTCTTTATTATATTATGATAAAATGCTCAATTTTAAAAAGTTTTTATCTCTTTGAACTTTTTTCGAAAACTGAATAGTTTTTGAAATAATCACAGAAGAAAACGACATTTTTCGTAAATTTTGGAAAGAAAATTCAAAACAAAATTATACAGGTGTTATTAAAAAACATAAATATAAACAAATGGATTTGTGAAACAAATGAATTCATTTTATATTTTGTTATCATGGTAACCATTTTTCCTATCCTTTCTATGGAGTGCAAGAGTAAAGTGGTCTTCAGAAAATTTCAATGACAAAATGAGAATATACATTTTAAAGAGCATCTAAAAAATAATTGATTTTTGAATTTTAATTAAAATCGTTGTAGCGAATTTTGAGTAAATTGCAAAAAACTAAAAAAGTACATCAGTAAAGTACTAGTATTCTTTGGCAGATTTTGTTTAAAAACTTATTTTCACGTCCCAAAGGGGTACCTAACTTAAATATAAAATTTTAACCTCGTAGCTCTTTTAGTTCCCGGTTAATCTTCCATTTATTGGTCCTCAACACGTATATTTCCATCAAAAATTCAAATTTTTTATCTGAAATCAATACTTTCCCTTTAATTAGAAGAAAATAAAAAAATATTTAATAAACTTAGTTCTTTAAATTGGACCAAAAACTCAAATAGCTCATTTCATTTGGAACAGATGATATAGAAAAAATTCATTCTTTGTGCTTTGCCATAATTAAAAAAAAAAAAGAGAAAATGTTGTATAGAGTCCAGTTCTTTTTTTTTAATTTAATTTACTAAAGAATATTAATCACACACAAAAAAAAATATAAAATAAAATAAACGTCGAATAATTATTCGACGTCATATTCAAAATTGTTTATTTTGCATATTTCAAAATTAAATAACAATAACTATTATTATTAATTCAATTTTGTTATTATTGTCCTATCCCTTTATCATGTCAAAAAAAGAGAGAGGGGAGGGAATGTCATTAAAAGAGGGAAGATGGAGGCCTGGAGGGGGGGGAGGGGGAGAATTTATTTAATTTAAAATCAATATTTATTGAAATAACATTTAGAGTAAATAAGAGACCATTAGTAATTACTCTTTTGTTTAGAAAGGGATTTCTCTATCTCTATTTCATATAGAAATTTCTCCAAAATTTTGTGTGGTTATAGAATTAGAAATTTCCTATAAAATTAAGATAATACATTAGGGGAATTTTTATTTAATAGACCACATTTTTGTATTAAATATTTATTAAAAATATAAAAATACTGTACAACGTTTTAACTGCTTATTCTGCAGCCTTTCTCAAGTACTGTGCACTTGCTCAGATTCAAGTGAACTAACTGTTATGTCCGTTACGTGCCTTTTATATATACAGCGACGTCAGCGCCATCTGCCTCCGGCATTTTTGTGAAGTTAGATTCAAATTTTCCCGCTATTTCCACTAATTTCCATGAAGTTAGTCACAATTATCAAAGCAAGTGTTTACATAGAAAGCATGATGTTACAATAAGTATCTTGAATTTGATTTATTTATTGTAACATCATGCCTTTTATGTAAACACTTGTTTTGATAATTGTGACTAACTTCATGGAAATAAGTGGAAATAGCGGGAAAATTTGAATCTAACTTAACAGAAATGCTAACAGATGGCGCTGATATCGTTGTATAAAAAAAGGCAGCTAACAGTTAGTTCACTTGAATCTGAGCAAGTGCACACAGTACTTGAGAAAGGCTGCAGAATAAGCAGTCAAAATGTTGTACAGTATTTATATTTTTAATAAATATTTAATAACAAAAATGTGGTTATAAAAAAAAAAATTCTCCTAATAATAATAATTCAAACCAGAAAAGTTTTAATAAACAAAGATAATACACTTGAAAATAGTGATAAAAAAATTTAATGTTAAATTTTGTATTAATCAATTGAGAAGAGAGGTTAAAAAAAAATTATTTATTTCCGAACCAGAGTCGATGGGATGGAGCCCGTAGGCGGCGGGTGGCGCAGCTAGTTTTAATATATTAAAATAAATATCATAAAGGAACACAAACGATTATTATGATGGGAAAAAATGATTTATTTCCCACATAATACAGGCTGAATATAAACCTTCGGCGGGCGAAGCAGCTGGTTTGGGAAGATTCGCTCATCTGGACCTCTGCGAACTGGAATTGATCTTTCGTTTTAAAATTTTCCCGTCTGTCTGTCTGTAAACGCTCTGGTTGATCGACTGGGACAGTCGTTTGTATTACGAAATGACTTTTCGCAGCCCTCATAGAAAGTACAGGAAAAGACCGAGCCCCATTTGAGGAGGCTCAAAAATTTTCCTTTTGCCTGACTGTTCTGAATATCTACAAATTTTGAAACAAAATGTTAAAAAGAACTAATGCGAGGGTCCGCCGCAGGCTGGCCCAAGCCAGAGTCGACCAGATGGAGCCCGGAGAAGTCGTGCTGTTCTACTAGTTATATTAAAATAAATAATACACTTGGTTATACTATATATAGTTTCAAGAAATAACTTTTGGCACACAAACGATTATTATTATAGAGAAGGTAGTCTCCAAAGGGTACTAAAACAATTAACTGGCATGTTCTCTGTATACGCAGAGAACTTGACTCGCTCGCCCCCAAGGGACGGATTGTTTTATATGAGGAAAGACTCTCTTGATTTTAATCGCCTTTCCTTCTTCCCCTCACGCCCCCGTCGACTTATTTGCACGATATAAACAAATTGTTTGGAATTAGGTTATTGTTTGTGCATATATGAAAATATTTAAATAAGCATATGAGAAATGTAAATATGTATTAATGTAGAGAGATGAGGAATCAGCACTCTTGAGAAATCGGCAATGCGGGATTATTATCAAGAAAAATTAAAGGTTTAAATTTAATTTTTATGAAATTTTTAATAACTATTGTCAAGAGTTTCGCATCCCGTCCCATGCGAAGAATTGATTTTAAATAGGCATTTGGGTCTAAATGGTCTCAGATGCCGAAAAAGACCATAAACAAATTGATGTTTTATGGCTGTGGGGTTTTACTCAGGATTCGCAGGGACTTTGCATCCAGTAGATTAAATAAAAAATATTTTATTTAATTTCTATTTGCCGACGTTTCGGTCGCCAATCACGACCTTCATCAGGGTAAATATTGTCAATTATAAACGATGTTCATCATGCTCGTATATAATACATAAGATATTTCGCTTTACTAATATACTTTTGATATTAGACAAAACAAAATATCTTATTAATTATTATTTCCATGTTCGTAGCTCCGATGATGGTTCGAACCCAAACCGGAAAGTTAGCAAGTGATTAAAAATTTTTACTAAATTTAATTAAAAAAAAAAAATGTCCGTTTATCTGTCCATCCATCTGTCGGAGTGACCAATTTCCCACAATTTTGAAATTAAATGTTGCACCCTTAATGAAGGTTCAGGAAAATTATTCAGCTCAAATGGGGAGGCTCAAAAATTCCTGTAAATGAATTTTCCCATAGGAAAGTATTGGGTTCTATATCTTGTGTATTGTAAAAAATCAAAGCCAATTATTTTTAATAATAAAATAATTAAATCTTACAAATTAAAAATAATAAAATTTAATTTTTTTTTTCTTTTTGATCATTATTAGAATATATACGGTATTTATAAAATAAAATCATATTATTTTAAATAAATTTAACCTATCAACCGTAGGCTCTCGTTGAAACATTATTGTAATAAAAAAGAATAAATAATAATTTAAAACACTCGGTTATATTTCAAAATATTTTAAATGTCTGAATTGAAAAATTGCGAAGGCCCGCCGAAGGTGGGTCGCCTCTCAAAGTCCGTCAAAGGCGATCGGCGACTAATTAACAAAAGATGAATCTAATTGCATAGAAGTCTGTCTCCACACACACGTACTAGTTGATGTCAAATGTTCTTAATCAGGTTATAATTGTCTAAACTGTCTCAACTACTGGCGCCATTGATTTGAAAGAACAAAAAAGTTAAATAAATATATTATTTCTTTTTTCTAAACCATCCAGAAGAAAGGAACGAATAAACAAAAGAGAGAGATGATTATTTCTTTTAGACCAAAAGATAAAGAACGTTTTTTTTTCACTTTTACTTGCTATTGGTTTATTGAAAAAAATAAAATGATGTCATTAAATGAATGGAAAGGTCGTTAGTTGTAGAATGTAGAAAGGAAATTGCTCTTGCACAAGCATGGCAAGAAAAACAGCGAAAATCGGCCTGCGAGATTGTTGCGGTGCCATCTTCAGGATTGATTATTATTTGAATTCCAAACAGCCGCTGGCCGTAGCCATCTATCGGGACTCCGTGGAAGTTACATCATTTCCTTCTCCTGCTAATGAACTAATTTGAGGCTTAAAGATTTTATTTAATTAAATTAACAACTCCCACGACTGATGTTAAGGTGCCGAGTCTAGATCAATTTCAGAGCCCAGCGACAAAACCGACAGGAAAATTCCCAAATGGGAAGGCTCAAAATTTTGCTGTAAATCAATTTTCTCCCATTGCAAATCAATGGGTTCTTTCTCGTCTAATGAAAAAATCAATTTGTGGTGGTATGATTAGAAAATTTTCAGCTTGATCTGAATATGGTCTAGACCTGAGACCGAAACACCATTTAACAGTGAGGGGCGAAAATTTCGAGAAATAACTGCACAAGTCTTGATTTTCTATTATATTATTAAATAAATATATATTTATTTAATGTGACAAATCTTGTGCGTAGAATCTCCTGTTAAGAAGGCTAACTACTCTAGCGGGAGCCAACCGTTACTTGTTTTTAAAGAAGTACTTTTACTACATGTAGTTTAACGACAGATAACGATTTAGTGTCGGATTTAGAGTTACAAAATCATATAGAAAATTCTTTTCACTAAAATGTCATGTAATATACCAAACCGATTTTAATGAATTATATACCAATTTAAAGATAATTAAACAATCTACAAATCATATTATAACAATATTTTGTTGTAAACTTGATACCAACAAAGTTATTTGAGTTTCAAAACCTCTAAAAATTTTTTCCTGATAAATTGACAATAATTAACTCTTAATTTTAATCATTTTCCGCAAGCGGATTTTAACAAATAGACACTCATTTGTTAGATAATTTAATTCTCTACAATTGATTTAATACAAGGGCGGATACAAGGGGGGGTAAAGGGGGTAATTACCCCCCGAGATTCGAAAAAAATACCTTTTTTCGCAAAAAAATTTATTTTTAATGTAAAATTTTTAAAATAAATACTTAAAAATTTGATGTGTATTTATATTCTGGCAAACAAGTACAGAATGCGCTTTTAAATTACCGAAATTAAAAAAAAATAGTGTGCTGTGCGACGAGTCACACCAGATTACCCCCCCCCCCCCCGAGAAACACCTCTGGATCCGCCCTTGATTTAATAACAACTATTTTGATAGGAAGCATAGTTGTGGTGTTATTTATAAAAAATTAATTTTTTTTTTAAGTTGACTTCACTGGGGTTTTAACATCGCGTTTTTTTTTTTGTACAAATAATATAAAATATAATAAAACAAAATTACAAAGAGTATAAATTATAAAGTAAAAGTAATTAGCACAGAGAATATAGATGACGTTCAGGAAAATGTAATTATTTTGAGCATGAGAATAACAAGTAGTTCCATTTTTGATCTTCCTCTATTAGTTAAAAAAAGAACTCAAGGAGTTTTGACTCAACAAATGATGTATTATGTTATAAAAAAACCTTTATAAATTTAAAGTGGACAGGTATTTCTTTCTCCCTAAATACCCCACTTCAAAAAGGAAAAGGGACAGCTGCAAGAAGAGATTCATTGTGGCGTAGGAAATACCTGCTAACAATTGTTCTGGTTAATTAAAAAGAAAAAATGTTATTGAATAGCGAGACATCTGTGCTAAGGATAAATAATTTCGCCTATAGGACGTAATCTTCGTGTCATTGAGATGGTAATCGGCTCAAAAAGGGGGAGAGAGAGAGAAAAAATGTGAGTCACGCAAAAGAGAGGGTGTAACCTACATCTGTCCATTATAAGAGTTTGTTCAAATTAATTGACACACTGAATGCTTATTCAATTGAGAGATTGAGAGAACCCAATCACGCCGATTAAATAAATATACAGCACAAAGTACAACGATAACATACACACCCACCCTTATTCAGTAAAAACATATAATTATGGGGGGGGGCGTCTGTCCGCCGTCTGTCTGTCCGTCCGTCTGTCTGTCTGTCCGTCGTCCCTTTGTACTCCCCTGAATTTTAAAAAATTTGTTTTTAAAAGGGGATGGGGAGGGGAAAAAACCGGAAAATTATTTTTATTATAAAAAGAATTAAAAAAAAGGGGGGGGGGGGGGGGTGTAAAATAATCATATAGAGGATAATGGAAATACAAAAAATACATCTGCTCATCTTTTTAAATAAACACTGTGCGTCAAAAAATAAAATGCCCCTTCTGCTAGGCTTTGACTCGCTGGACCACCTTCTTGGTCAATTTAAAAATTCCTACTAGATATCCAGGATTTTACTTCTATGATAACTAGAGACCGGATTCCTATGCAATTGCATATTCTATTTGCTAATAGGTACGTCACTGAAAACCAATTTTCTATCCGAATCATGTCCCCTTGGAGCTAGGGTTCAAATTCTATATTGCATATTTTTGCATATTTGGCCAATATTGCATAAAGTTGCATATTTAAAGCTTTTGGATATTTTAAATTTTTTTTTTCAGTAAAAGTTCCATTTTATTTTAATTTTTTAATTTTTTTTTCTAAAAACAAAAAAAAAAATTAAACGAAAAAAAAAATAAATCCTTTTACTACATTGTAAAAAATAAATAATTTTTTATTCTTTATATCTTCTTTTGAGAAATAAATTTAGTATTGCTAGAATTTTCGTTGGATGAATATCAAGTCAGTTGTGTTTCATAGTTCGAAGTCAAAATAATTAAAGAAAAAAAATGCCTAAACAGGGGTCCACGTTTAATTCAAAAATTTCGCAATGGATTGCTCCCTGTTTTTTTTTTTTTTTTAAATCATTTCCTTCCAAAAATAAAACACCATTAGTTTTACATCAGTAGAAATCATGATTTACCTTTAATTTGAAGCCATTTACTTAATATTTTTGCCATAAATATATTGCATATTTTAATACTTTTACTGCATATTATATGGCATATTTAGCGGTTTTGCTGCATAAAAATCCGGGCTCTAATGATAACTAAGAAAAAAGATTAATTAAGAATTTTTATAATTTCTAATTTGCGAGATTTTATTAGATTTTTTTGATTTTTCGATAAAACCCATTGATTTTCTATGGGAAATTTTTTTGAGCCATCTCAAATGGGGATCCAGCTGCTATTTTCCTTAACATCCTATATATGGGTGAATACCACATTTCAAGAAATCTGGTGTGACTGGCATCACAACACCCTCTTCCTTCGGTGATCGAAAGTTGTGTTCTGTGCTTGTCACACCTGATTTGTTGTGTTGACATATTAATATTTAGTTTCCGAGCCGATACATTAGAATTCAAGATGTAAAATTTATAAGTATGGGAAAATATTTATATTCTGTTACCATGGCAACCATTTCTCCTATTTTCTCTATGAAGTCGAGTAAAGTGTGCTTCAGAAGATTTCAATGGCAAAAAGAGAATATACATTTTAAAGAGCATCTAAAAAATAATTGATTTTTGAATTTTAATTAAAATCGTTGAAGCGAATTTTGAGGAAATCAAAAAAAAAAAAAAAAAACTGTTAAAGTGCATCAGTAAAATACTAGTACTCTTTGGCTAATATCCTATATATGGGTGAATACCACATTCCAAGAAATCTGGTGTGACTGGTATTACAACTTCATGACCTACCTCCGGCGGACTTTTTGATTTCCTTAATCAGGTGTCGTGAATTTTCAGATGGATTTTTTT
>JAKCPI010020563.1:0-31335 GCA_023213315.1 Euborellia annulipes
CCCATAAAAAATCCATCTGAAAATTACGACACCTGATTAAGGAAATCAAAAGTCCGCCGGAGGTAGGTCATGAAGTTGTGATACCAGTCACACCAGATTTCTTGGAATGTGGTATTCACCCATATATAGGATATTAGCCAAAGAGTACTAGTATTTTACTGATGCACTTTAACAGTTTTTTTTTTTTTTTGATTTCCTCAAAATTCGCTCCAACGATTTTAATTAAAATTCAAAAATCAATTATTTTTTAGATTCTCTTTAAAATGTATATTCTCTTTTTGCCATTGAAATCTTTTGAAGACCAATTTACTGTTGTATTTCATAGGAAAGATAGAAGAAATGGTTGCCATGGTAACAAAATATAATATTTTCCCATACTTATAAATTTTACATCTTGAATTCTAATATATCGGCGGAAACTAAATATTAATATATGTCGACACAAAAATCAGGTGTGACAAGCACAGAACACAACTTTCGATCACCGAAGGAAAGAGGGTGTTGTGATGCCAGTCACACCAGATTTCTTGAAATGTGTATTCACCCATATATAGGATGTTAAGATAATCAGCTGGATCCCCATTTGAGAAGGCTCAAAAAAATTTCCCATAGAAAATCAATGGGTTTTATCGAAAAATCAAAAAAATCTAATTAAATCTCGCAAATTAGAAATTATAAAAATTCTTAATTAATCTTTTTTCTTAGCTATCATAGAAGTATAATCCTGGATATCTACTAGGAATTTTTAAATGGACCAAGAAAGATGGTCCAGCTAGTCAAAGCTTTAGCAGAAGGGGCACTTTATTTTCTGACGCACAGTGTTTATTTAAAAAGATGAGCAGATGTATTTTTTGTATTTCCATTATCCTCTATATGATTATTTTACAATTTTACTGAATAAGGGTGGGTGTGTGTGTTATCGTTGTACTTTGTGCTGTATATTTATTTAATCGGCGTGATTGGGTTCTCTCAATCTCTCAATTGAATAAGCATTCAGTGTGTCAATTAATTTGAACAAACTCTTATAATGGACAGATGTAGGTTACACCCTCTCTTTTGCGTGACTCACATTTTTTCTCTCTCTCCCCCCTTTTTGAGCCGATTACCATCTCAATGACACGAAGATTACGTCCTATAGGCGAAATTATTTATCCTTAGCGCAGATGTCTCGCTATTCAATAACACTTTTTCTTTTTAATTAACCAGAACAATTGTTAGCAGGTATTCCCTACGCCACAATGAATCTCTTCTTGCAGCTGTCCCTTTTCCTTTTTGAAGTGGGGTATTTAGGGAGAAAGAAATACCTGTCCACTTTAAATTTATAAAGGTCTTTTTTATAACATAATACATCATTTGTTGAGTCAAAACTCCTTGAGTTCTCTTTTTTTTAACTAATAGAGGAAGATCAAAAATGGAACTACTTGTTATTCTCATGCTCAAAATAATTATATTTTCCTGAACGTCATCTATATTCTCTGTGCTTTTTTTTTTCATTTATTTGGCTTTCGACCTAAAGCCATGCCAAAAACAACATTTTACAAATTATATAAATCAGAAATAAATAATAATATAAAATATAAACCAGCAAAAAATAATAAACTAGAAATTACATACTACAAACAAAACTGACAGTAAAAAAAAAAAATTTCACAAAAGAAAATGATATCGTCAAAAACTGATACAAAATAAAACAGTACACAATAACATTATAAAATACAAAATGATGAACGGTTCTTTATTAGATGGCTATTTTTGATGTGTGGAGAAATGATTCTCTGTGCTAATTCCTTTTACTTTATAATTTATACTCTTTGTAATTTTGTTTTATTATATTTTATATTATTTGTACAAAAAAAAATTCAAAAACGGGATGTTAAAGCCCCTGTGAAGTGAATTTCAGCCTGCATCTTAAAAAAAAATTTTATTTTTATAAATAACACCACAACTATGCTTCCTGTCAGAATTATTGTTATTAGATAATTTATAGAGGATTAAATTATCTATCAAATGAGTGTCTTTTTGTTAACATCCGTTTGCAGGAAATGATTCAAAAAAAAAGTTAATTATTGTCATTTTATAAGAAAAAAATTTTAAGAGGTTTTGAAACTCAAATATCCATGTTGCTATTATATTTACAACAAAATTTGATATAAAATGAATTGTAGAGTGTTTAATTATCTTTCAATTGGTATATAATTCATTAAAATTGGTTAGGTATATTTCATGAAATTTTAGTGAAACGAATTTTCTATATGATTTTGTAACTCTAAATCCGACACTATATCGTTAATTATTTGTAGTGAAAGTAGTAAAAGTACTTCTTTCAAAAGAGGTAACGGTTGGCTCTCGCTAGAGTAGTTAGCCTTCTGCACAGGAGGTTGTACACACAAGATTTGTATTTATTTAATAATGTCATAGAAAATCAAGACTTGTGCAGTTATTTCTCGAAATTTTTGCACCTCACTGTTGAATGGTGTTTCGGTCTCTGGTCTAGACCATATTCAGAGCCAGCTGGAAATTTTCTAATCATACCACCACATTTTTCATTAGACGAGATAGAACCCATTGGTTTGCAATGGGAAAAAATTCATTTACAGGAAATATTTTGAGCCTTCCCATATGGGAATTTTCCTGTCGGTTTTGTCGCTGATTATTGCCAGCCGGCTCTGAAATTGACCTAGACTTGGGACCATAACATCAGTCGTGTGGAGTTGTTAATTTAATTATATAAAACTAGCCGGCCGCCCGCCTTCGGCGGGCTCCGCGTCTAGGCGGGGGCTTCGCCCCCTGGACCCCACCAGCGGCTCAGGCGCCTGCGGCGGACCCTCGCCTTTTCTTAATTATGAAAGAAAATCTCTTAATACTAACAACTAAGTATTCCAGACCAGTGCCTGCTTGAGGATTTGTTTACATTCAAAGAATACACAACTGCAAAGAATACTTAAATATTTCTCTATACATTTCCTATGAGAGAAATCGTAACTTTAGCAATTAATAACTCAAAAAGTTATAGGAATTTCGGGACCCGAGTATTTTTCCGGGACTCTCCATAACGTCCTTTATAAGACTGCAAAATTTCGTTTCAAAATTCCAACGGGAAGTTGGTCAAACAGAGCGTGACAGACGGACGGACAGACGGACAGACGGACGGACAGACGGACACACCGCAATTATTATATATAGATTATCTATTAGCATTAGTTCATTAGCAGGAGAAGGAAATGATGTAACCGAGTCCCGATAGATGGCTTCGGCCAGAGGTTGTTTGGGATTCAAATAATAATCAATCCTGAAGATGACACGACAAATGGTAGGCCGATTTTCGCTGTTTTTCTACATTCTACAACCTTTCCATTCATTTAATGACATCATTTTTTTTTTTTCAATAAACCAATAGCAAGTAAAAGTGAAAAAAAAACCGTTCTTTATCTTTTGGTCTAAAAGAAATAATCATCTCTCTCTTTTGTTTATTCGTTCCTTTCTTCTGGATGGTTTAGAAAAGAGAAATAATATATTTATTTAACTTTTTTGTTCTTTCAAATCAATGGCGCCAGTAGTTGAGACAGTTTAGACAATTATAACCTGATTAAGAACATTTGACATCAAATAGTGCGGTGTGTGGAGACAGACTTCTATGCAATTAGATTCATCTTTTGTTAATTAGTCGCCGATCGTCTGCGGCGGACTTTGAGAGGCGACCCACCTTCGGCGGGCCTTCGTAATTTTTCAATTCAGACAATTAAAATAATTTGAAATATAACCGAGTGTTTTTTTATTATTATTTATTCCTTTTTATTACAATCCATAATGTTTCAACGTGAGCCTAAGGTTGATAGTTTAAATTTAATTAAAATAATATGATTTTATTTTATAAATACTGCTATTAAAAATATAAAGATCTAAAATTAGAGATGAAAAATTATTCAGCTCAAATAAGGGAGGCTCAAAAATTCCTGTAAATGCTTTTTCCCATAGGAAAGTTGTGGGTTCTAATAATGATAAAAAAAAAGAAAATTAAATTATATATCAAATTTTATTATTTTTAATTTGTGAGATTTAATTATTTTATTATTAAAAAAGTAATTGGCTTTGACGTTTTACATTAGAACCCACAACTTTCCTATGGGAAAATTCATTTACAGGAATTTTTGAGCCTCCCTTATTCGAGCTGAATAATTTTTCATCTCTATTTTTAGATCTTTATATTTTTAATGATGTTAGTACAGAAACATATCACTTAGTATTTCTTATTTAGTATAATATTTCAAGCTTTTGATCACAATACCCTTTTTCCCCTTATCGTTTCTAAAATATGAATTTTATTATTGAATACGAATGACACCCACCGAGGAGGAGTGGAGAATAAAAAAAAAAAAAAAAAAAAAGAACGAAATCCTCAGCATGATAAATTATTAATGTAGTTGGCTAGCCCTCTCGGCATTTGCCTAAACCCCTTTGAGACCGTTACCCCCCCCCACCCCCCCCCCTCTAACGCATTAAGGGCCTTTTCCCTACGGCGATGGTTTATTTATCTTTATTTATTTATTGCCCAAAGAGATAGAGAGAAAATACCATCATCTTATTTATTCATAAAATGCTTTTAATTTCTTTCTACAACTCGCTCTCTTTTTTTTTACAAAATTGAGGGGGGGGAAAAGGGGGAAGAGTCTTGTTTATGTAAATAAGTAGCAGGGAATAAAGTTAAGTAAATATTTTTAATTAGCTCTAATTATCAAAAAGAACAAAGCTCTTTTTTTTAAGCTAATTAAAAAATTATTTATTTTTTTTTTGCTTACTAGCAATTTTACATTTTTGTTATATATATATGTGTTAAAGAAAGTATTGCATGTTATCTCAAGAACTAAAAGAGCTAGGTGATTGAAATTTTATATTTAAATCAGATAACTCCCGAGGACGTACAGTGAGGGCCAATATTAAGTTCCATCCATGCGTTTTCTGCTTGTGATTATTTCATTGTTTTTATAAAAAAAAAATGAAAATCTTCACTGGAAATTTCCAATTAAAGTTTCCATTAAAAAATATATAATATTTTTTTAAAAACAATGAAATAATCACAAGTAGAAAACGCATGGGTGGGACTTAATAATGGCCCTCACTGTACCTCAGTAGCGTATTCAGGGGGTCCCAGGGGGGCCCGCCCCCCCCCCAAATCCTTCTCCAAAACAAAAAAATACCTATTGTTTTCCCTAATTTTTTTTTTTTTTTTAATAATTATTTTATCAACTCTCATAAATTCTAAAATCTAAAAAAAAAAACTTATAAATAATTGAAAAAAATCTCGAATTTCGTACTAAAATTATTTTTTATTTCAAGAAAAATTTTTTTTTTTTGTTTTTAATTTATAATTATTATATTATCTAATAAAAATGGCTGAGGGGCCCACATTTTGTGGGTACGTGGATGGCGACCACGAGCTTACCTAGCTAGGACTGGCATTACTTCTTTTCTTTGCATGTCAGTCTCTTTCCTTCTATATTTTCAAGGTCGTGCGACGGGCCGGCCTGTTCTATTCCTTCCCGGTCACGAAAATCCCCACCCCTCCGCCGACCCCGCACCGCGGGATTAAGGCGAAGAAAGAAGAAGATATTATCTAAAAAAAAATTTCTCCACCTTAAGTTTCTTGGAGAATGGGGTGGGGGGGAGGGTTTCATAAAACTTTTGCCCCCAAGTAGAAATCCTGGTACCTGAAAGTTTTTGAACAAAAACGGCTCAAGAATACTAATTAAAATGATGTGGATTTGTTTTAAATTTACTTAGAAATATTCTTATTCTTATCAAATGTTTAATAAATTACAATATCATTAAGATAGATAAGGATAGATCTTCTTAAAAAGAAACAAAATATTACGTTTTTTTAAGTTAGGCTAGGCCGACCTATTTATCTATAACTTCCTGTATTATTTACTAAATACATATTTTCAGGATGTATTATTTAAGAAAAACTGAGTGGAAGCATTTTCCCAAAAAATGGGGCAAAGTAACGCAATTATTTTTTTGAGATATCGCTTTTATAAATGGCCCTGCAAGCCTGGAATAACTCTAAAATTAAAGAACTTTATTTTTCATGCGATATACTGCGAATATTTTATTTTATTACCTTGTTTCTGTCTTTTGGATGATCTCGTGGGGGAGGTCACGTGTGCGTTTTGGGGGGGAGGGTGGAGCATGTGCGTGTGTTTGCGACAATCATGATGTAAATTTGTAAAAAAAATGTAGGATTGTAGACCTGTAATATGATATAATGTATGATGTTTAATTGATAATGATAATTTTACTATGTACTCCATGTGGGCTCCAGGAGTCGTGCGCCTCAGAGCCAAATAAATTCTATTCAATTCAATATTTACCCCCAGCTTTTCTCAAATTGGCAAAAACAGACAATTGCGTGGCTTTGCCTTCACATACCCTACTTTACTGATGTATTTTTTTCAGTTTTTTACGATTTTTTTCAAAATTCATTCTAATGATTTTGATTAAAATTCATAAATCAATTATTTATTATATTCTCTTTAAAATATATATTCTCATTTTGAGGTCGATATTGTTTGAAGCACACTTTACTCTTGTACTTGATGGTATTAAAATACAAATATTTTTTTAAGTTTTACATGCCGGAAACTAAATATAAAAATTTGGTGTGACAAGCACAGAACACAACTTTCAATTCAACCTAAGGTGAAAGAAAGTTGAGTGCTTGTCCCACCAGGTTTTTTTATTCCTATTGAGAATTTTTTTTTACAAAACTATTTCTATTAAAATGAATACCTGAAAAACGAGAGGGGTGGGGGGAGGGGGGGGGTTTAGATTATCAAAAATGCACTGCTTTTCTATTTAAAAAAAAGGGAGATAATAAATAAAAGTCAAAATATTTCTATGAATGAATGACATAATAAAAAGGACTTATGTCCGGGTGACAAAAAAAGAAGGTAAACTATCGTTTGCTAACAAAACACAAATACCTGACACCTTTTTTTTATATTTATTAATGATCCTGAATGGAGTTTATTAACGTTATATTCAATTCAGGGTGGCCAAATAAAAAAAACGAAAAACACGAAGGGTTGTTGTGTAGTATCTGCACTTGGGGTAGAGATCCTTTGATTATGGTAAGTGGGATTGATATAAAAGATGTTTATTAAAGCTTTTGTGGTTTGAAATATTATTATTTGGGGAATTTTTAATCATAGACCACATTTTTGTATTAAATATTTTGAGAAAATCGAAAAAAATTAAAAAAATACATCAGTAAAGTATTAGTATTCTTTGTCTAATTGTATTTAAAAGTTTCGTGATACATGCCGGGTATTTACCTAACTTGAATATAAAATTTCAATTTCATAGCTCTTTTCTTTCTTGAGATATCTTATTCACAGTCCAGCGGGAAAGTTTTGCAACTTTATTGACAAACTCACTTTGGGTTGATATTATTTACGAATCGTTAATATGTCATTTTTTTTTTTTTTGTTTACAGGTTGTCGTTATGAGCTCAAAAAAGAATTTTGAGCGTAACAGAAATTGAACTTGTGTGGGAAAAAAGTTTCGCTTCAATATGCCTTGTTTCTATAAGGTCAAGGTTAGGTTAATTAATTAATCACTCTTTTATCTATCTGACATTAATAGAAATTTATTAGTTAAATTTTTTTTTTTTTTTTTGGCCAGTGTTATTTTAAGAAATGAATTATAGACATGGTTTTGATTAGATGTAATTACTGCCTCCCCCACCCCCTCAGCCCCGCCCCCTCCTTCTCATCTAATGACCAAAACGACGAGTAATTTGTCAAATGCATGGTTGGTGTATGTCAGAACAGTGCTAATGAAGAGCGTTTAGATGATTGGCTCACTCTCACTGGTCAATAGTTTTTTTTTTTTTTTTAAGTGCCTCTATGTCCAGCCGCGAAGGGCTCGTATCATCATCGGTGTCAGTTGGACGGAAAAACGTCAAATGCACACACATATGGGCTCATTTATATATAACTACTATTGAAATGTTTCTCAAAGCACTCAACTCGTTAATTATTCTATGTATTTTGGGAAATTAGTTTGTTAAGAATTTATATATATATAATTGTGAAGTGTCCGTCTGTCTGTCTGTCTGTCACGTTCTATTTGACCAACTGAAGTTTTGCACCCATATAGAAAGTTCAGGGAAATCGCTATATGGGCCGGCTCAAAAAAATTCCTGTATTTTAGAGTAATGGGTTTTAAAATTCAAGCTAATTAAGATCTTGATATTTATTTATCTTAAACCCACTTCTCTCTATGTATAAATACAAATTGAATTAAATTCATTATTTAAGTTGAAAAAAAAAAATTTTCTAAAAATTGTAAAAATAAGTGTAGATGGTACTGTGTATTTATTATTTATATACCGTGACCGCCGGTACTTAATTTAAAAATTTTGTTTGCCCCGAAGATGAGTGTGACAAGCTCTCGAAACGTCGCCTATATTTATTTTTCACCTCTTTTTTTCTGGGAAAACTTCTGCAGAAAGCATTTGAATCTTCTTTAAATATATGGAACAAGTTAAAATTTAAAAGCGAATAATTAAAAAAAAACTTTTTAATTATTTATTAATATTAAAATTCTTAATATAAATTACAAAAAAAAAAAAAATAGTTACAGGGCGAGATTCGAACTCGGGATTTCATGTTTACAAAGAATGAACGCTACTAATCTAACCACAATGGCTTTTTGATTTGTTATTGTTAGCAACGGCTTAAGACATGCTGGCAAAATCTTTAACATTTTTTTTTTTTTAGACGAACCGTTGAGTAGTGCGTTCTCTCGCTTTAACAGAATTTGTTTTTCATTAAGCATTACATATAAAAAAATTTTCGTTCAAATCGGTGTCATGAAGGCTATGCACTCCTCTCCTCTTGTAAGTTGAAAAAAAGATAAAAATTTCAATTTTTCTCAACTTTCAGGCACCACTAAATCACCTCCGATAGAGCTGAAATTGTATAATATTTTTAACTATTTTAACCAACTTGCCCCGTTGGGATATTGAAATAAGATTTTGCACCCTTATAGAATATTCAGAAAAAATTTTCCTGTTTCTAAATTCTCATATGGGGCAGCTCAAAAAATTCCTGTATTTTCCCCAGTAGAAAGAATTTTTCTTATTATTATTCATTTGTATATTTTTAGGGTAAATCTAATTGTCGGCACATAATTAAGGAAAGGTCCGGAGCCAGCGGAAAACGCCTCTAGTTAATTTTTTTTTGCTCCCTTTTTATTCATGTGCCAAGAATTTATCTATCACCATCATGGTATCAAAATAATCAACGGGAGTTTATTTTGCGCTTTTTTAAACCCCACACACCCACAACGAGATATAATTTACTTAAAGTGTTTCCCCTTTTTGAGTGTCAAAAAATGATCTACACACATTGGTGTACGAGTATACAAGAAAGAAAGAAAAGAAAAGAAAAAAAAAAATCACGATCTCTCACCAACCAAGAAACAATTTTTAAAACTTTTTCCTAAAAAAAAAAAAAAATTTATTTTTTTATATTATAAAAAAAAAAAAAACTTATTTATTTATATATCAAATAAAAAATTTAATCTTTTAAAAAGCAATTTTGTGTTAGAGAAGCAAGCAGCCAGCCCATCTTTCCCTCTCTCTCTTTGCTTTAATCTTGTTTCTTTCAACTAAGAAATCAAATTAGGAAATGTCTTCTTCTACTCTTGCTTACGTAGAGTAAGCGTTTTTTATTCTTTTTGCTTTCAATTGGAATAAAAAAAAAAAAAAACTATTTTATCTAATTTATTTAATGGCAAACATTGAAATTTTTGATGGTCCGGAAATGAAACAATATAATAAAAAAAATCTGGTGTGACTGGTCGTACACCTTCGGGAATTCGTGTTCTGTGCTTGTCCCGCCAGATTTTTTGTATTTAGTTTCACTTAGAATTCAAGATATATAAGCCCCGGGGCGTGGTGTAGGGTTGCGTCTAACCTCTTCCAAACGTCGCGGGTTCGGACCCAGGCAGTCCGATGATTTTATTTAAGCCATCTGGATACCAGATGGCTTAAATAAAAATGCCTGGACCCTAATATATAAATTATTCATAAATAACGGTTATCGTAAATGTCTTTATGGCCTAAGTTGCCGAAAAGACAGTGTGAATGTGTGTGTGAGTGTGAGTGTGAATGAGAAAAAAAGTGTGAATGTTTTTAAAAAAAAAAAAAAAAAAGATATATAAACAATTTTAAAGTCAAAATTAAAATATACATATTAAAGAGAGTCTAAAAAAAAATATAATAAAAAAATATGAATATTTATGACTTAAAATAAAAGCGTGGGGCGCAGATTGATAGCTTAAGGAATTGTATATTCTTAGAGCCTCGGAATTACTTCGAAGCGCCCCACGCTTTTATTTTAAGTCATAAATATATCAACAAAAAATCAACAATTTTAACAAGAACAAACAAATTAAATTATTTCTCTCTTTTTAGTTCAATTTAAATAAAAGCATTTAAGTTTTTTTTTTTAATTATATTTTTATTTTAAATATTTTAGTTTTTTTTTTATTTTAGATAGAGTATTAAATAAAAAAAGGAAGGACAGAAAGCGTGAGGCATCAAATAAAGTACCACATTAGTTTGGTATATTTTGGTTAAAACTAACTGATAATTTGCGTCATCAAAAATGACCCTTAAATATCAAATTTCACACCTCTAGCTCATCGGGAAGTCTTTTGAAATTAGATTAATACGCGAGAGGTTTCAAATAAAGTACCATATTAGTTAGGTCTATTTTGTTAAAAACGGACTGATAATTTGCGTCATCAAAAATGATCCTTAAATATCAAATTTCACACCTCTAGCTCAACGGGAAGTGACCTAAACAAAGACTCAAATTTTGTGACCTTGAAAGAGTAAGTTAAATAAAAGCATTTAAAAATAATTGATTTATGAATTTTAAACATTATTATACCGAATTTTGAAAAAAAAAAACGATAAAAACTAAAAATGAAAATCAGGATTGAAATTTATTTATAAAAAATCTGGTGTGACTGGCGCCAGCACACAACTTTCTCTTCCTTCGGTAATCGAAAGTTGTGTACTGTGCTTGTCCACCAGATTTTGTGTCGACATGTATTTAGTTTCCGACAGTAGGGTACAATTGAATTCAAGATGTAAAATTTATAAGTATGGGAAAATATTTATATTTTGATACCATGGCAACCATTTCTCCTATCTTTTCTATGGAGTACAAGAGTAAAGTGGTCTTCAGAAGATTTCAATCACAAAATGAGAATATACATTTTATAGAGAATCTAAAAAATAATTGATTTTTGAATTTTAAAAAAAATCGTTGGAGCAAATTTTGAGAAAATCGAAAAAAACTGAAAAAGTGAATCAGTAAAGTGCTAGTACTCTTTGGTCGATTTTGTTCAAAAGCTTCGTCTCGCGTCCCATGGGGGTGCCTAACTTAAATATAAAATTTCAACTTCCTAGCTCTTTTCGTTCTTGAGATATTTTGTTCACAGACACACAGACACACACACAGACAGACCATGTCGCGAAAACCACTTTTTTGGATTCAGGGGACCTCAAAACGTGAAGATCCATCAAAATCTCGACATCAATTTTTGACATGAATCAATACTTTCTCTCTTATATATTACATATATACATAGGTAGAGAAAGAAAAAAAACTAATTATTGAAAAAAAATTAAAAAAATCAATTGAAAAATTCTAAAAATATTATAAAGTTTTAATTAATTATTGAAGATATGTGCTTCGCAGTTTTGTATAGTCTAATTATTTGAATAAGTTTGTGAATAATAATAAGTATCGGTGCTTCGCAATTTTTATAAATATTTGAATGAGTTTGTTAATTAAGAAATTTGTACATTGAGATACAAAAAGATTCATTTTAATGCTATTATTATATTATTAGAATTATAAGATATTTAACTCTTTAATATTTATTTAAATTTAATAAAAATGTTTGAAATTGAAAATTTATATTTCGAATTTTATTTTGAATTTTAATTATGCTTAAAAATTATAATTTGAGCGCTTATTTAATTTATTATTTGCAGGACACAAGATGGTATGGAGCGTTGCAACTTATCTGTAGATTTGAGTGCGGTGAGGAAACAATGATGCGACGATATGATGATTCTATGAGACGATGATCCGGTGAAGTGAGAAACCTTTTTCAGAAGACGCGAATCCTTAAAGTATGGTGAGTGTTCATAAACACCGTAATAAATATTTAAGTATTTTATTCTTCCTCTTCTTTCCTCGCCTGATTATTCCTCGGTGCGGGGTCGGCGGAGGGGGGTGGGTTTTTTGCGACCGGGAAGGAATAGAACAGGCCGGCCCGTCGCACGGTCTGACGCCTCTGAGTATTTTATTTAAATAAATATTATTTTTCATTTGATTTAATTATTATTTTAAATAGGAGAATTAAATTCACAAGGTTTTCTGTTTCAATAATATATTAATTTGATATTAACACTTTATACGTATTTCGACATCTTCTGAAGATGACACATATGGTGTCGAAATACGTATAAAGTGTTAATATCAAATTAATATATTATTGAAACAGAAAACCTTGTGAATTTAATTCTCCTATTAAAGCATAATGTTTCAACTAGAGCCAACGGTTACCAGTTTAAAATTAATAAATATTATTTTAAATAATTTTTCATAAGGTAAAACAAAACTCAATGCTTTCCAATGGGCAAATTTTAAATTTTCTGGAATTTTTGCCATTAAACCGTTTAAAAAATTTATAATTTAGAGTATACTCTATTTTTCCTGGACTCTCCATAAAGTCCTCTATAAAACTGCAAAATTTCATCTCAAAAATCTAACCGGAAGTTGGTCAAACAGAGCGTGACAGACTGACAGACAGATCATTCTTGAAATATTTTGTTCACAGACTCAGGAGACCTAGAAACGTGTATTTCCATCAAAATCTTGACATAGAATTTTCGACATCAATCCAATACTATGTATTAACATATATAGATAAGAGAAAGTTAAATGTATAAATGACATGGAATTAATTTTGATTGTGAATAGTTTCACAATGATTTGCCTAGAACTGGGAGGCGGAGGGGGGAGGGGGTGGGGGTGGGGGGGAGGGGTGGGGTTTATTCCACTTGATCTAGTTTTCATTCATTTATTTGTTGTTAAGTGAACCGTTGACAGTAATGCATTTCAAATTAGACTGACCACTCGCACTCACTCATTCACATCCCCCCTCCCACCCCCACCCCCCATTCAAAGCTTATTTGTATAAATTTCATTAACGATAGATGGCATCTACATATTTTAAAGTGCAAGTGAGAGAGAGAGAGAGAGAAATTAATAATTTTTTTTTTTTTCAATTAATATGTTAATGTAAGAGCGAAAAATTAAGTTTTCAACTAAAAATTGTAATCTATTACACCAGATTTTTTTTTTTGTCGACAATATTGTAAAATTTAGTAGCATAGAAAAATTTGTATATTCTTTTCTGTGAAATACTTTAAACAATGTTGTTTGCAAAATGAGAATATACATTTTAAAGAGCATCTAAAAAATAATTGATTTATGAATTTTAATCAAAATCCTTAAAGTGAATTTTGAGAAAATCGAAAAAAAAACTGAAAAAGTACATCAGTAAAGTACTAGTACTCTTTGCCCGATTTTGTTCAAAAGTTTATTTTCACGCCTCTAGGAGGATGCCTAGCTTAAATATAAAATTTCAACCTCTTAGCTCCTTTCGTTTTTGAGATATTTAGTTCATAGTCAGGCAGAAACACCATTTGCGGGCCCTCTAGCTGGAATGTGGGCTAATTATGAAATAAAAGTTTGAAATATTGATTGTTGAACATTGAATCTAAACTTAATATAAATAATAAATTTGAATAAATTGTAAAATGGAATGAGACCATTAATGGACCAAATATGGTACAGATAAAAGATTTAAAAATATTAGCGTAATTTGAAAATAAATAATATTAAAAATAAAGGAGACATTACAAGAGAATATATTAATAGAAGATAAGAAATTATATAAATTCTCTATCATAAGAAAGTATTTTTTTTTTTTTTTTATTTATTTGAAATTCCTATCGGGATCCCCGTTTATTTGCCCGAGGTGCTTTCGTGTACGAAGACACACACCTCAAACCCAACCGGCCTCTGGCCGTAGCCATCTACCGGCACCCCGTGAAGTTACATCATTTCCTATCTCTAGCTCCTCCTCCTGCTCTCGTCTCTAGATAGTGAATTAATCCTTATTTCTGGTTCCAACCGGCTCCTTATATCCAACCTCTTCTATGCTATGGAGGATGTCCTGGTTTGAGGAGGGACTCTCTCAGCACCGGCGTGTAGCCTACTCCTTTCGAAGAATGCATCACTGAGAGGGAACCTTCTTTACGTCCCTTCCACAGGACGGGATGTCACAGCAACTCCATCTCCTCGTAGAGTTGCCTGAGGGCTATTGTGGAAAGATCCTATATTCCAATCCAGGGCTTGCTTGAGGATTTGTTTACATTAAATAAATATTTTTATTTAATGAAAAATCCTGCATGCCAAGGATTTGAACAGGGATCTTCTTTGCAGAAGCTGACACCCTAGCTCACTACACCAGCGAGCCCTCATAAGAAAGTATTACTATAAAAGTTTATTTAAATTAAAGAGTGAATGAATTCGCTTGTGGCATTTAAGAGTGAACTTCAATTTAATTTATTAATTCTCATAATAAATATTTGAAAAATTTTTTATTTATTTGATATTCGTTTTATTAATAAATAAATGTAGTGATTTAAATTAAATTTTAAATTTAATAATGAAATTGTATTTTATTATTTTAAATTTCTAAGGACCTCTTTCTCAAAGAATTTAATTTTCAAAAAATTCAAATTGTATTAATATTATACAAAAAAAGATAGCACTACTCTAATGCCCCCCACTAATAAATAGCCTGATATTTATCAAATAGATAGATAGAGGAGCGAAAAAATTTGAGGCCATCAAATAAAAGTTTCACTTAAAAAAAAATTAATTCTTGAATTGAACTCAATGAAAGAAATTAGTAAACAAGGATTTTTATTTTTTGTTTTTTAATCAAGTGAAATATATTAGCTTATTATAATAAATAAATAAACATCTTAATATTAATCATTTGAAATGTAAATACGTAACAACAACAAGAATGTTATTACTCATATAGGGTGAGTTGGCAACACTGTTATTTACTAGGATATATTTATTTCTAAAACAGAGAGAGGGGAATATTCAAGATCCTATTTAAATTAAGAGTTGTTTGTTTACCTGGCAAGCAAGGTGGATTATGAAGGAGGGAAAAGGGAGAGAGAGAGAGATCCACGTGCATAAAGTTTTCCTCCTCCTCCATCTACCTTTCTACTCTTCAACATCCCTCTGAGAATAATTGACTACTGAAAAAGAGAAATTTCTCTTGGATTATATTATTAAATAGAGACCGGACAAAAAAAGCATAAAAATATGAAAAAAAAATGCTTAAAAAAGCATAAAAATCTTGAAGAAAAAGCTGAACAGCTTTGTTAATTCTTCAAATTCCTCTCCCCCCTTAACCCTATCCCCAGTTAAGCGCGAGAGGTAGCGTTTTATTCCACCTCCACCTCCCATATCACCAAGGGCTGATAAGGATTAAAAGGGAAAAAACGTCCACATGGTGGAGGTGCTGGGATATGAATTAAAAAAAGCATATCATAAGCAAATTCTAATCATTCCAATGGCTGGCACAAGGGGGGAGTGAATGGATGGATGGTTGGATTAGATTTAGGCGCGGTCTCCTCGCTCTCGAAGGTCCAGGCACTTGGGCCACCAATGTGGGTCCCTTGTGCCATTTCGCCGGATCGACCTACTCGATCCTTAAACGCCCCCCCTCTCGAAAAGAAATCTAAAAGCTTATTGGGGGGGATCGCATGAATATCCGTGTGTTCCAAAATTGTACTTCCCAACGTGGATAGTCTAGTTGATGTCACCGCCTGACAACTACAAAGAATATGTGTTGGGAATTCATCTTCTGATTCGCAGCCTCTACATACCTATTATTTTTAGGTGTCTATTTAGCCTACAGTGTCCTGTAACAGTTGAGGTTGATAACTCCTCTCTAATGTAGGCAAAAGCGAGCCCTCCTAGGTTCAGGCCGGAGAATGAACTCCTTGGCCTGTCTGCACCCCAAATGCCTCTCCAGTGCTCTGTCTGTTCTTTTATGACGATGTTGGTCATATCTCTAATGACTGAGCGGGATTCCGGACTCAGAAAGCAGTCCTCGACCCCATCCTAGCGAGCAGATCAGCCATTTCATTGCCCTTATTGCCCACTTGCCCTTTGACCCAAAACACACTGACTGGGTATTGAAATAAAAAAAAAAAATAAGTTCTTATTAAAAGTAGTATTTATTTTTTATTCAAATTAAAAAAAAGGAAGTCATTTTAACATATATGTATGCAAGAAATAATTAATTCCTAAAAAAGAAAAAAAAAAAAGTAGATGACAAGCAGACTTGTAGGCCCCTCAGAATTGCATATTCAAAAGGGCAAACAGGTAGAGGAGGAGGAGCAGACACAGGAGGGAATAAACAAATGCAGCAGCTAAACAAAAAAAAAAAATATATGAATTTTAAAAATGTAAATATTCCACCACATTCTACGTAGAAATATCTACCACTTTGGTTCTCGTATAATTCAACAGCATTTGGTGGTGGACCCAAATTTAATAAAATTTCTATTGAATGAAAATTAAATATTCTATAGAATTTGGAAGGCGGGCGGGGCGGCACAGTTTTAATTATAATTAAAAAAGCTGTGCCGCCCGCCTTCGGGGGCCTGGACCCCTCTCAGCTGGCTCAAGCTCGCCTGCACCGCCTTAATTATGAAAAAAAAAATTATTATTACTTCTATTCCAATCGAGTGCCTGCTTGAGGATTTGTTTACATTCATAGAATACATAAATGTAAAGAATATATAAATATTTCCTATAGGAGAAATCGTAACTTTAAGAATTAATAGCTCTAAAAGTTATAGGAATTTCGGAATGAAAATAATTTTCCTGTAATCTCTACAAGGCCCTCTTTAAGCATATAAAATTTAATTTCAAAATTCCAACGGGAAGTTGCCTAAATAGAGCGTGACAGACAGATGGACATTAACGAGTTATATAAATAGATTATGTACTAGTCTGGGTGTCAATTCCGAGGCAAAAAATTTAAAATATTCTAGTTATAGAGAGTCTATGAAAAACAATCTGGCCTCTAAATTCCTGTATGGAAAGGCTCAAAAAATCCTGAATTTTTCCCATTGAAAAGCAATGGGTTCTTTAAGAAAATTTAAAGCTAAACAGAGTGTGGGCAGACAAAAGAAATTCTGTATTTT
Source organism: Euborellia annulipes (assembly GCA_023213315.1). Taxonomy (NCBI): domain Eukaryota; kingdom Metazoa; phylum Arthropoda; class Insecta; order Dermaptera; family Anisolabididae; genus Euborellia; species Euborellia annulipes. The sequence continues at coordinate 17,399 of JAKCPI010020563.1, forward strand.
GCCCTCTATGCACCCACCTTGGGCGGCCCTCGTCTTTAGTCATCTGAAGCAATTTTTTATACAACTCATTTCTGATAATTAATAAATATGTTTGACTTATTATAAAAAATATATACGACAAAAATTATTTTGTTTTATATATTTTATAAATAAATACCTATCTATATATTATAATCAAAAAAAAGAAAAAAAGAAATTTTAATTATATAACAATTTTTATTATTTTTCATTTGAGAGAGAGATTTAATTATTATAATTAATTAGCTTTAATTTATTATAAAAAAAAAAAAACAATGCTTTAATATGGGAAAATTCTGTATTTTTTTTTGAGTCTTCCCATTGAGGATTTCTGTATCTGAGTAAAAATAAACACCCACATATATTCCTCTATAATATAAAAACACTAACCGCAAAGCCCGCCTAAGGCGAGCAAAGCAAAATTTCCAAACAGTGAACAAAAATGAATAAAATTTGTTTCAAAATTTTAAATTCCCTGTCCAATCAGCGAACATACACCGGATATACACCATTAACCCATTATATATAAGTATTGATTGTTCAATAGTTGCGTTTAAGCAGTGGGTGACCCCGAGGTATTAGCTTGTGGAACGTCCCCTGGAAGCTATCGGTTTTTATAACAAAATATAAAACCCACTGCAGCCAAAAATTAAAAAAAATTTCTCTATCCAAGGGGGGGCCAATATACAATTCTATCCTTTTAAATTTTAAATTAAATAAAAAATAATATTAATAATTACGATCTCATTTTATCATAATTATTTTAATATATATCTCTCTATCTATATATAGAATCAAATGATTATTATAATAATACATCCGAGAGAGAGGATGAAAGGATGTATTTTAATCATAATAATAATAATAATTAAATTTGAAATAAAGAAATTCATTTGATTAATAATTAATTCAATTTTCATTATTTGGGAATGTTAGAGACTTTATTCATTCCAATTTTAATGAATGTTATTAATAATAATAATAATATAGAGGAAAGAATAAAAATCTGGTGTGACTGGTCACAGTTGTGTTCTATGTTTGTCCTACCAAATTTTTTGGAAATCACTACAGATTTATTTTTTAACCTTTTAGGCTACAGAGGCCATTTAGAACTACAGGAGAAGCAGGTGAAAAAAAAATTTATCAGTTGGAATGCACAATTAATGTACAAGATTTATTGGACCATCATTTTTGAACAATCTTGAACATGTATTATCATACAGTATAAGTAAAAAGATTGTTCACATGAGTGTTTGTATAAAAATGATTATAGGTCCAATAAAGGAATAAATCTTCATATATACCATCGAGAGAAAAGGTATTGGACAATCTCTCGTTTACCTGACTTTTGAGCCTTACACATAGGCAACCATTGAATATTTGAATAAGATATTGGTATTCCAAATACCTTGATTCGGACTATAACTAGTCATAGATACATATATTTAACAGGACTGTATGATTTTTGTCGGTGAGGCCAAACGCCCCATGGCACCCCGGGAATTGAACTCAGGATCTCCAGCCTTTCTGGGGCATCGGTTTGCTTTCCGGATTCTCGACCGGAAAGATTGGAGATCCTGGGCTCGATTCCCATAAATGTAACGAATATATAAATATTTCTCTGTACATTTCCTATGAGAGAAATCGTAAATTTAAGAATTAATAACTCTAAAATCTATAAAAATTTCGGGATGAAAATAATTTTCCTGTAATCTCTACACGGCCCTCTTTACGCATATAAAATTTAATTTTAAAATTCCAACGGGAAGTTGCTTAAATAGAGCGTGACAGACAGACGGACATTAGCGAGTTATGTAAATAGATTATGTTCTAGTCTGGGTGTCAATTCCGAGGCCAAAAATTTAAAATATTCTAGTTTTAGAGAGTCAATGAAAAACACTCTGGCCTCTAAATTCCTATATGGAAAGGCTCAAAAAATCCTGAATTTTCCCCATTAAAAAGCAATGGGTTCCTTTAGAAAATTTAAAGCTAAACAGAGTGTGAGCAGATAAAAAAAATTCTGTATTTTGCCCTCTATGGACCCTCCAACTGGCTCTTCATATATATATTTGAATAAGATATTAGTAAGATTGGAGATCCTGGGCTCGATTCCCGGGGTTCATGGGGCGTCTTCTTGATAATAAAAAACTCTATTTTAGCATCCCAACTGCAAAAAAAAATTTAAGTAATCACGCTTCCTCTCCCTTTGCTTTTTATGTCGACATATACGTAAGTAGTCCATTAGAATTCAAGATATAAAATTTATAAACAGAAAATAAAAATAAAATAAATAGAAAAATATTTATATTTTGAGATTAAAAACCCAATGAGGAAATATTCATTTACAGGAATTTTTTGAGCCTCCCCATATAATTTTCCTGTATTCTGTATATGAAAATATATTTTTGTTTTTTCAACGGACAAATAAAGCGTGATAGACAGACAAACGGACATGTATCCTGTTTATAAAGTGATTCATAATCTAATTATTATTGCGCTAAACATTTCATCTCTCTATTATCAATCTTTACGTTGTCATATTTATAGGCCTAAATATAAATCGAAGAAAGGAGCGGGGGTGGGGGTGGGGGTGTTGAGACCTGATGTCATCATCGATCTTCTTATTTTATTTGTTTTCTTTTAATCACCATCTTTTAGATCTCTGTCTCACCTGGTAAAACTTTGATGGATCACCTACCTCCATCCAAGGAGGGGACATTTTCTTTTCTCTTTTACGTACGGATTTTTTTCCCTTTTTTAAAAGAGGAGATTTATTGGTTCTCGTTGTATGTATGGTCCCTTCAATCGCCTCTTCTCGACAGGTGCGGGCAAATGGTACCATGATGATAAGAAACCTGTAAAATATATACGACTAGCCAAATATAAAAAAAAAAATACTCGCATTTTCAACACTAACCTATAAATTATTACATATATGTTTTTTTTTCTTAATATAATAATTTATTTCAATACTAGTCGCTCCACCCGCTTTCGGTGGCTCCACCCCTTTGGAGCCCCTTCCAGCGGGTTCGGGCCTGCCTGCAGGCGGACCCTTGGCTTTTCTTCTTTTTTTTTTTTGAAGTTATACTTCTTTTGGCGCGTTTTGATGAGATTGATGAGAGTGAATTTGTGAAAACGACAGGATGAAGTTAGCCCAGAATTTGTATAATAAAAACGAACGATGAAGATGGCCCCAGAATTTGTGAAAACGATATGATGAAGTTTAGCGTTTTTTTTTTTTTGCCTTTTTTAGACTATATTTTTTAATCTGCCCACGCCCCTTCTAAGGAACCTCAATGCCCCTAAATAACTCTAGGTCTTCAACCGCCCCCTGAAAGTCTGAAACTCCTACAGGGTAACCTTATCGGGTACGTTGAGAAGCTATGGTTTAAAAGATATTAAAGATATTATAATAGTAATATCCTATGGAAAATTTAAATTTCTCCAAGAAATTTGTTAAATCTCACAAATAGATTATGTGTATAAAAATTATATAAAATCTAATAATATTTAAAAAATTAGGGGTTTTTACTTTGTCTTTTGGCGGGTGGGAGGGAGGATAGGGGTGGGGCCATTTTAAAATTGGAATTTCGAAAATCGCTTCTAAATGACGCCTACGCAATAAAAGTAATCTACATGCCAAATTACAGCTTTCTAGGCCTTACAGTTTAGGCTGTGCGATGATGGTCAGAGTAGTCAGTCAGTCAGTGAGTTCTCTCTTTATATATATAGAGAAGAGATTGAGAAGAGAAAAAAGTGTTGGAAAAAAAATACATTTTTCAAAAAAATGATGAATTGGGGTACTTAGGGGCCGAATTTCAAAAAACCCTGAAACAACAAATTTAGATTTTTATCTAAGGAAGGATTTAGTGAAGAAACCAAATTAATATCTCTCCTGGTTTAGAAATTAATGTAGATCAAAATTTTACCTATAAATATATTGTTTTTCCCTAAATTGGCGATTTGGGATACTTAGGGGTCGAATTTCAAAAACCCTGAAACAATGATTTTAGATTTTTATCTAAAGAAGGTTTTAGCGAAGAAACCAAATTGATATCTTTTATTTCTCTATACATTTTTTATGGGAGAAATCGTAACTTTAATAATTAATAGCTCAAAAAGTTATAGGAATATCGGGATGAAAATATTTTTCCCGTAAACCCTCGAATGTCTTTTTTATGCATATCAAATTTAATTTCAAAATTCTAACGGGAAGTTGCCTAAATAGAGCGTGACAGACGGACACTAGCGAATTATATATATACATCTTCTTATAAACCAGGTGGTATCCAATTTTGAGACCATTTTTTCATTAATTTTAATAATTCATCACAAAATATATGCCATTCAAGGCGGAGTCAAAGAAACTATTAGGCTGACGTTTCCATCCCTTGTCTAGGCCATCTTCAGTGTCACCACTTTAAAGAAAGTCAGTTGTAGAGGGTTCAAAACAACAATAATATTACATGACCTCGTTTCTTTTTTGTTCTTCCAATTCTAATTTGTATAAAAGATTTATTTTCCTCAAAGGATTAATAAAATAAAAAAAATAAAGATAAATCTAATTGTCCTTTTAAAAAGCAATTATTGTTGCTACTTGCATTGAAGAGAAAAGGAAATGAACATTTAAAATCAGCAAATAGTCTACTCCAATTTAAAGTATCCCCCTCCCCCCCTCTCCCCAGGAGACGTTTAATTGCTTTAATTAACCATAAAATGAAGAGAGAGTTCTTGTTTTGACAAAATGCTAAATAAACAAGTGATCAGTCAATGTCCAATCAGATTGGACTCAATAAGCCGGCTCCATTTCATGGGATAAAAGCCAAATAATAAGAGAGAAAAAAAAACATGTCTCTTTACTTTAAAACAGAATCTAAATTTCAAGACTCCTGGAGCCACCGCCAGCTGGCTCAGGCCCGTCTGCGGCGGACTCTCGCCTTTTCTTAATTACAAAAAGTAAATTAATATTACTATTTCAATGTAACTGCTTGAGGATTTATTTACATTCATAGAATGCAAAGAATACATAAATATTTCTCTATGGGAGAAATCGTCAATTTAGAAATTAATAACTCAAAAAGTTATATGAAATTCGGGATGAAAATAATTTTCCTGTAATCCCTAGAAGGTCCTCTTTAAACATATAAAATTTGGTATGGAAATTTCAACAAGAAGTTCCCAGCCCACCACCACCATGTGAAAAGAAAATGTAAATGTTATATGAAGAAGGTATATAGCTGAGTGTTGATAATCAATTAGATAGAATGAATGAGCAAGCAGCTAGTTATATTTCAATTTATTAACAATCCAGGGCCGACGTTTCGTCACATATGGGACCATCTTCAGGGCCAGGTTAATGTCTGAAAATACATATAATCCTCGCCAAGTTATATTGGGCATTCACAATTATACGGCCCTAAAGATGGTCCCATATGTGACCGAAACGTCGGCCCTGGTTTGTTAATAAATTGAAATATAACTAGCTGCTTGCTCATTAATTCTATGCAAATGTTATAATTGACCAAGTGGGCAGCGTGACAGACAGACATACGGACATTAGCGAATTATATAAATAGGCAGACTCTTACCTGCTAAAAAGGTCGTTGTGTTGGGATAGGAATAATTATTTTTCCATTCCTATTCTCCTAATTCTCGATTAATAAAAATATCTAATATAACAAATAAATCATACCATATTTTTTTTAATATTGTTTTTAAAATAGCACAATAAAATATTTATTTATTAAAAAAAAAAAAATAGCCGTATATCTTGCACACACATTGCCTTTCTGACATTTTAATATTAAAACACAAAATATACCTTCCATTTGTTGAGTGTAAAATGTAAATATTATTATTAAAATTTACTTTCTTTTTTTCATTCATATCGAGAGAGGGGGATTCTGGTTTTAATCTTGAGTGGAATGTTTTTTTTTTTCACCTCTCCTCTCCTCCCTTTTTCGAATTACAATTGCCTTCTCCTACAAATGAGAGAGAGAGAGTTGACGTCACGAAAAGGGTCTTAGCCTAACCAAACTAAAAGAAGGAGGGAATTAAACTTGCTACTTATTTGAAAAAGTTGGCACCCCTTTTTTTTTAAGAGAAAAAAAAACTCGTCAATTCTCTTTTTAGGGACTTTTAGAAATTTTCTTTCTCTTTTTTGTGTGTTATTTAATAAAATAAGAAAGTTTTTCAATTAATTATTTATTTATTACAAATGAGTTGAAAGAACAAGTATCAAAAGGTTCCCAGCTACACCACCACCATGTGAAATAACATTTAGAGGTTTGATGATATTTTAAGAATTGACCAAGGAGACAAATAAAAAAAACAAAAAACTTTTTGAGTTATTAATTCCTAAAGTTACGATTTATCCCACAGGAAATGTATGATATGAAATTCTTTGCAATTATGTATTCTATGAAAGTAAACAAATCGACAAGCAGACACTGGGCTAGGATAATCTATGATCTATATGGACGATGTTATGCACGAAGGAACCAAGTGCCATTAATCTAAATCTGAGATAGGGGGCATTTCATTTTCACAATCGTAAATAAAACCAATAGCAATGACTTATTTTGTTGTTTTAAACAAAAAAAAAACGTGCACCGAGTAATAATGTTTTGATTTAAAAAAGAAAAGAGGTAGAACTTCTTTATCCTTACAAGATGGCGGTCTTATCTCAATAATAATAATGTCGATTGGTTCATTTATGCATAACATCGTCCATATATAATATCGGAGTGCCCGTCTGTCTGTCTGTCTGTCTGTCCGTCCGTCTATCATTCTCTGTTTGACCAATTTTCAGAAATTTTGGCTTTAAAAATCTTATACAGGAGGAAAATCTTACTTATGGAGAGTCCTGGAAAAATAGTCGGGTCTCGAAATTCTCAGAAGAGGAGGCACAAAATATTCCAGAAAATGAAAATTTGCCCATTGGAAAGCATTGAGTTTTCAAAAATTAAAACCAAATGAAAAATTAAAGGCAATTAAAATTAATTAAAATAATTAAATCTCTCAAATGAAAAATAATAAAATTTTTATTTTCTTTTCCTTAGAGAGATCGGAGAAGGGACTCGGATTGGATAAAGACAGACAGACGGACACTCCGCCAATGTATGTATATATATAGATCTTCTTTAAGATAAGAGAGAGGTATTTCTTAATTTGTAGACTGAAAAATTGCGGCAATTGATTAAGAAAATGCGAGGGTCCACCGCTGGCGGGCCCGAGCTAGTTCGGTGTGTTCAGAGAGGCTTAGTATATAAAATTCTTTTGAAGACTTTTATCCATTTTCTTTCTAATATTATCAAAAGAGAAGTTTGTTTGTAATGGGCAATCTTAAGGGAAACAACCCCCTCCCCCCCCACTACCCAATCGATTTGTGGAAAATTATATCACCATTAGAAAAAGGTTATTTTCTTCTTTTGAACATAGGCTTTCTATTATTAACGATAATATTTCAAAGGGGGGACAAAAAAAAAAAAAAAACGTTTTATTTAAGAATGATAGCATGAGATTCAAGTCATATGAACCAACACAAACACTCTTTTATTTTTATTAATCTTTAGGGAGGAAAGTTTTCAAATAAAAAGAGAAATTATTCAAATACTTTTATTCTAGTCAACTATCAAACTTATCTGATCGAAAACAAATTATCGATATAGTAAACAAGAACAAGGACTTTCGAGATTGTAAAGAGAAAAAAAATTTGTAAAAACGCTGCTACACTGCCATGTATAATTTGATATCATTTTTGTCCTGATGAAGAGTGCATGGCATTCGAAACGTCGACAAAAAATAGATTTTATTTTTGCCCTATACCTACCTCATCCTCATATCATATCACATCAAGAAACAACTAGTTAAAAAAGTTTTTTCACATATAATTAGCTATCTGATGAAAGTTTTGTTAAGTTAGAAACTTAATAAAGGCATCATTAATAAAAATTATTTAAAATGAAAATAATTAATTTTTTACCAAAAATAAATAAATCAGGATTGTGTTTCCATTTTCACAACTCAGTTAAGCCTGCAACGATTTTGAAGAGCACAAAACGGATGGGGACTCAATCAGGGAGAAAAATCAATTATTTTTTTGATGCTCTTTAAAATGTATATTCTCATTTTGCTATTGAAATCTTCTGAAGACCACTTTACTCTTGTACTCCATAGGAAAGATAGCAGAAATGATTGCCATGGTAACAAAATATAAATATTTTCCCATACTTATAAATTGTACATCTTGAATTCTAATATATTGGCGGAAACTAAATATATCGACACAAAAAATCTGGTGTGACTGGTCGTACAGAACACAACTTTCTATTACCTTTGGCACCATTTATTTTAAACACAAATCATATTGAATTTAAATTAATTAATAAGGATCAGGAAGATGTATGGCAGCCAGCAAATGATCTATTTGATTATCGTCGACACCAAATAAAAATGTTTTGATGACCGTAGGTCCTGAAGATGGGATCGACGTGATCCCGAAACGTCGACGATAATCAAATAGATTTTTTATCATTTGCTGGCTGCCATACATCTTCCTGATCCTTATATATTGCCACTCAGCCATCGAAATTCTTCTATTTAAATTAATTAATTAGTATTAAGGGTCCCCCCACTCAAAGAATACAAATCCATCTTCATCCATTAAGTTAATTCACTAATTAAATTTCTTTCTTTTTTTTTTTGAAGAAAGAGAAAAAAGACAAAAATGAATTCATAATTAGGTGACAAATGAGAGAAAGACTTTTATATCTTCTCATTATTTTTAGATTATCACAACCAAGAGCTGATTAAAAGAAACGTTTAGTGGGTTAGAGGAGGAAAAAAAAGGAGAGACATTTCTTGTTGCTTTCTTTTATTCATTCAAAAGCAAGAAATTGACGTCAGTACTTGCAACTTCACTTGTAATTAACTAGCTATCTCTCGGATAAGCTTTCGAGTATTTTCACATATAGTTAAACCAATCATATGATTAAATGAGAGATCGTAATTAACTACACTGTTAAAAATTTTCAGATCTGACGCAGGGTTATGGTGTAATTAATTATTTAAAAAATTGAAATTTAACATGTAATCTATGGGGAATGTCGACGAAACGCACACATATCGTATTATATAGCCACTCCTGCAATAGATACAAAAACAAAAAACTTACATTTTATCAATTCACTTCCGAGGAATACGTTAAACATAAAATCAAAAGTTTCTGCTGAGGGCTTTTAAAGATATATTAACAAGAAAGTCGAAAAATTCCCCAAAATGACAGTCACCAATATTTAAAAATGAGACTCAGACCAGTCTGGCAACGTCGCATAAAATAATACTCTTTTCTCGCTGTCAGTTACATTTTTTTCCCCATTTTATGATATTTTTTCTCGCAAATCGTCCATTGTGTTTAAACTGATTTGCATTAATCATTGTAATATATTAAATAAAATAAAATTGAAGGCTTTTAAGATTTAAAATAAACAGCTGATGAATGCAATGTTGCCAGATCTACATTACGTGAAAAACTGCTCAAGTCAAAAGTCATTCATTTATTATTTTTGGTAATTAAATTATTAACTTAATACAATTATAAACTCTGATAGGTCACGACTAAATTAAAATAAGGAATTTTGGCATTCAAATTTTTAATTTTATTTAAAAAAAAAAAAAAAAAAACTAAATACCAGTATATCTCTAGACAAAAAAATCTGGTGAATAGAGAGAGAAAGGACTTAATTTAAAAGTTGAAACTTTATTTGAAATTATACAATATATTTCAAGGTAAATATTTGTTGAATTCGCGTAACTTTGATCTTTCTTAAGAAGAAGACGAAGAACAATAGAGCATCAACTTCTTGTGCCCCTCTCTTTCAGAGGATTTTAATGGAGGTACGAGTTGAATGCAAGTCAGTCTCCTGTTGTTGACTCTCTCTCTCTCTCCCTGACTTTGGATTTGCTGCTTCACTATAATGAGTGGGATTTTGTTCTCTCGGCTGCTGGCTGCTGGGGAGAGAGTGAAACGTTGCTGACGGTGCATACACCTCACACACACACACACATACCGACCCTAACGTGGATAAATAAAAACCTTCCCCTCCCCCTCCCCTCTCTCTCTCGGGCTGTATCTTTGACGGGATTTCCAAAAAAACATTTTAAACATGAAAAAAAGGATTAAATGATGATTTTTTTTTTTTAATAGACCTACAAAGCTAATATTCTTTTATATTAGTTATTTATTTATTTAACTTGTGCACTGTAAAAAAATTTTTGGATGATTTTATAATTTTTTTGTTGTAAGACAATTACATACTAAATTTACTATACAGTTTAACTATGTTTTTACAAAACTCTTCGTAAAAACCGTTTACAAATGTGTGGTAATTTTACTATTATTTAGAAAAAAAAAATCTGTACGACTGGAGCCATAGGTTATTGAAATTTAGGGTGGTGACGGGGGGCAGCGACCATGTTGAGGGGGTTCGCACACTGGAACTTGAGTAGAGTGAAGTAATCATCTACTCTCTGCTATTTTGTATATAAGTATGTCCTGATTGTAAACAATATTTACTATTTGAATGATACTTTATTCTTTCCCAGCAATTTATTTCTAAATAAACTTAATAAAACTTTGAGGGATTGTATTAGGTGGGAAAAAGAATAAAAAAAGTGTTGAGGTTTTTATTGATACAAAGAATAACATTTATATATTTACCCATTTTAAAAAAACTAATTCAATTCAATTAAAGCTTTTGTGGTTTGAAATATTATTATTAGGAGAATTTTTAATTATAGACCACATTTTTGTATGCCCCTGGCCCTGGATTTTTGTTTCCCAAGACTGGGTACATTGTTATCATCCAATGCTTAAACCAAGCCTAGCCTAAGTTTTGCTCAATACTGTTAACGCTTGGCCCAATCTTGGTCCAAGCCGTACCCAATTGCGTATTCCTACCTGGGATGGAGCAAATTTCATGACAACCCGTTCAGTAGTTCAGAAGTTATTTGTAAAAAACGAAATAAAAAAAATTATGTTTCGAGATTCGAACTTAATTATTTCATAGAATATATCAAGATAAAATTAATAATTTAATTTAATTATATTTAAATTTGTAAATTTTAATTGCATAATAGATTAATTGCTTTGATTTTGTGGGATTTAGGAAGAATTTGATGTAAAAGCAAGGGTCAATTAATTTAAAATAGGCAACGATATTGCAAAACTTTCCAGCTCAATCAAGAGCGTTTGTATTTAATGAAGAACTAGAAAAAATATTAAAAAGAAGCCATTCGAATTAAAGTCAATCAATTAAATTATTCTCTCTCTCTCTTGGTGTCACTCTTAAAAAAAAGAGAGGGGAGGGGCGAACTTAGTTTTCTCAAGTAATTTAACTCAAAGATTCTTTTTTTTTTTTGTGGATGTAATTCTAACCTCTTCTCTCTCTTTCTGTCTGGCTTCTTGTCATTACGCGAACTCTCTCTCCCCCTTTTTCAATATGTTAGCTCAACTCTATTGCCTACTGCTGCTCATTCTCTAACGTTTCACGTTTAATCCTCTGGGGGTTGGTACTCTTGGAAATATACAGATCCCCTCCTCTACTTTGCTTGAATCCCACCAAGTGGTAGAGGACATTATTAATTGGAAATGTCTCCTAAACGTTGAATAAATTTTAAAGTATCAAAAATTCGATATCGAGATTTTGATGGAAATACACGTTTTGAGACCACTATATTCAAAATAAAATAAAAAGGAATTAAACTATAAATTTGAAATTTTATATTTAAGCTAGGCACCTCCCTGGAACGTGATATAAATCTTTTGAACAAAATCAGACAAAGAGTACTAGTACTTTACTGATGTACTTTTTCAGTTTTTTTCGATTTTCTCAAAATTCGTTCCAAATATTTTGATTAAAATTCAAAAATCAATTATTTTTTAGATGCTCTTTAAAATGTATATTCTCATTTTGCCATTGAATATCTTTTGAAGACCACTTTACTCTTGTATTCATAGGAAAGATAGTAACAAAATATAAATATTCTCCCATGTTTATAAATTTTACATCTTGAATTCAATTGTACCATACTGTAGGAAATTAAATATCTCAACACAAAAAATCTGGTGTGACACGCGAGATCCGGCCAAGTACTATTGAAAACTCCCAAAAGTTTGATAAAAAAAAAAAAAAAAAACGTTAATCTCAATACTTATTTAATTAAGACAATGTGTGTCTCTTCTTTTCTCTCATCAGGTCTTTTTTTTTTTGTTTAATTAACTTTAATGAAGTGGGAACCAAAAATTATTTCAATTTACTGATTAAATATCTTCCATTTTTTTATGTTATTGTTTTAATTAAAAAAAAAAACACATTTTTAGTTATAAGTGTCTCTCTCCCTCCCTCCCTCCCTTCACAACTTGGAGTCTCATTTGAGTTTTCCCAAAGTTAAAATTAACGTTTAATAAATTTTAATTCGGTAAGAGAAAGTTGTGTACTGTCACATCATATTTTTAGAAAATTTCTCTTTTTTTTTGTTATTTAATAAAAAAAAAGAAAGTTTTTCAATTAATTAAGCTTATTTATCTATTACAAATGAGATGAAAGAAGAAGTATCCCAGCGCACTGCCACCATGTGAAAGATGTTGATATTTTAAGGATTGACCAAAGGGGCAAATAAAAAAATCTGATAAGACAGCACACAACTTTCTCTTACCCTTCGGTAAACGGTTGTGCACCGTACTTGTCACACCAGATTTTTTTGTGATCGAGATATATTTGAATCGGTCATTTCAAAAACATCTTAAGTCAACAAATTAAAATTTTTCAGAAATCAATGAAAACTGTTTCATATTATTAGCTACCATTTTGACATCTCTTGGCAAATTTTTGAATTACTTGATATTTGGTCATACTTTTAATGACACACACGGGAAAAACATGCGTAAACACTTCGCTTCCGTAGCCCCTTAAGTGAAGCAGTATCTGAGGCCATTTAGACCCCCATCAAATGATTGTTATTTGAGATTCTCCCCCACAAGAATGTATTCTTAAATAAAATTTATTCACCTGTGAATTTTCTTCTTTTAAACACCCCCTCCCCCCTCTTCCGGTTATGATTTATTTGACTGCAAAACAAAAAAACAAAAATTGTTGTTGATCTTTGAGATGCAGACACAAAAATTAACTCCTTTGAAAAGACGAACGACCAGAGAAGGGTTAGTTAGAATTAGAGAGAGCCTTTTTGAAGTTAATGGAGAGGAATCAGGAATCTAATTATAATACGGCAATTAAATCTCAATGAACAAAAAAAAAAAAAAAAAAAAAAGAAGGTATGAATGAATGAATGATTATTCCTTATTTTATAATGAATGATCTATTGAATTTAAAAATAAAAACTAAACGAAGGAGCATGTTGAAGAAATTAAGACAAAGTGTGTTCTATGATATTCAAAGACTAAATGAATTCTTCTATGCAATGGTGTGTCAAAGACCAAAAAATTCAAAATTGAGTTAAGCACGGATTATTGTTTCAAATGTTCTTTAATTAATAGTATTTTTTATGAAATATGTCCTAAAAAAAAATTTATATTTAATGTAAAAGCATAAAATTATTTTTACAATATTTCAATGCATGGGTTTTACATTTTGTAATAATGATTTATGTCCATAATACGTTGTTTTTTATGGGTGTTGTAACCAGCTAATAAAAACTTCTTTTAAACTTAAATAAACCAAAATCCTTTTTTTTTATTGAGAAATGAATCGTAGATGTCAAAATTTAATTTTTTGCTATTATTCCTGATAATGATAATGAGGATCAGTGCGATTTCGATATTAAGTCAATTTCATTATAACTTTGATTTACTGTTGCCATGTTCACTTCCATTCAGGAATTAATTAATGAGAAAATTTTGT